>JAJLVP010000264.1:0-120300 GCA_030570435.1 Pichia ethanolica | reverse complement strand
TCAACAGGTCCTGTTAATATTGCCGTATGTGTTATATAAGTGACAATTATTTATATATCAATTAAACTTTCCAATAACAGAATACTAACATCTTTATATATCTTTTATCTTTTGATTTAATGCTACTCCCTTTATACTAAAGACTTTAAAATATTGGGGTAAAAGAGATAAAGACCTTAACTTACCAACAAACTCATCAATTAGTGTTACTCTTGATCAAGCTGATTTAAGAACTTTAACAACTGCTTCATGCTCATCAAAATTTGAATCTGATAAACTTTGGATTAATGGTACTACATATTCATTAGAAACTCCACGTTCAAAACAAGTTTTAAAAGATCTTCGAAAATTAAGGGAAGAAATTGAATCAAAGGATTCAACATTGCCAAAAATTTCCAAATATTCATTGCATATTGTTTCAGAAAATAATTTCCCAACAGCTGCTGGTTTAGCATCGTCAGCTGCTGGTTTTGCAGCTTTAATTTCAGCAGTTGCAAATTTATATAAATTACCAACAGATTCATCTGAATTAAGTAAAATTGCTAGAAAAGGTTCAGGCTCTGCGTGTCGTTCATTATTTGGTGGATATGTTGCTTGGGAAATGGGTGAATTAAAAAATGGTGAAGATTCAAAAGCTGTTTTAATTGCTGATAAAAAACATTGGCCTGATATGAAAGCAGCTATATTAGTTGTTAGTGATATGAAAAAAGATGTTCCAAGTACAAGTGGTATGCAATTAACAGTTCATACATCTGATTTATTTCAATACAGAATTAAAGAAGTTGTTCCAAAAAGATTTATTGAAATGAAAAATGCGATTTTAAATAGAGATTTCCCAAAATTTGCAGAATTAACAATGAAAGATTCAAATTCATTTCATTCTGTATGTTTAGATTCTTATCCACCAATTTTTTATTTAAATGATACATCAAAAAGAATTATTAAATTAATTAATTTATTAAATGAATCAATGGGTCAAACAGTTGCAGCATATACATTTGATGCTGGTCCAAATGCTGTTATCTATTATGAAGAAAAAAATGAAAAATATGTTTTAGGTTTATTACATTATTTTTTCAATCATTTAGATGGTTGGAATTCAAATAAATTCGATCCAAAGGATTCATCAATTCCAGATTCCTATCCATTATCTGCTTTAGATAAAGAAATATATTCAAAGGGTGTTTCAAGAGTTATTTTAACTCAAGTTGGTGAAGGTCCAACTCAAACTGATGATGTATTAATTGATCTTACAACTGGATTACCAAAATAGATTATTATATAAAAAAATAATACATGAAAATTGATAGATTAATTTTCTTTGCTGTTTTATTTCTAATTTAGTTACTTTCTTTGCTTATATAGATGTTTATATAATAAATTAATTTATTTTGTATAAATAGTCAAAAATAATTAATAGCTTGTAAATCGTATCACTCTAATTGCAATATTGTTTGCGTTTCATAACAATTGTTGCAGTGTAATGATTTATTATATTACTCCTTAAAATGGATATAACATCAAGGCTTTAAGTATATTACAAATACTATCAAATGATTATGTGTTTATAGTTATTCAAATAGAAGCTTAAAAGAATAAATTTTGTAAATTTAAAAGCAAATAAAAAAAAACCGACATTTTCTTTTTGAAAACTTTTTACAAAATAATTTCACCTTTTAACTTTGTTTTTTTAAAAAATTAATTTTTTGAAAATTGTTTAAAATCAGACAATTCATTCATTTTAGGAATATTTTCCATTGATGGTTAACTTAATAACTTGCAAGTACCACCGAAAGATTTAGGTACTATTGATATTAAAGATATCCTGTTATAAATTATCAGTTTACAAAGCCATACGATGTACTAAATACGACAATACAAATGTCGCGTAGATGCATATTCATGTTAACCTCTAAAAGAACATGTCGATAACGTCATTAAACATCTTTAACAACCAATCAATAAAAAGTATTTAATTCCCTGTCCCATACATGAAGATAAAATATAAACGATAACTAAATAATTACAAAAAGAAAAAGCAGATCTCTACAGACCAAGATTACCATATAAAGAAACAATTCCCGGACTTAGAAAGACTCTTTATAACATCTCGCTCTTTATCAGTTTATAATGATTATTAATCGTTACAAATACACCAGTAATTAATAACTTTATTTCTTTCTGAAATATATATCAATTTACATTGTATAATTCTTCAAAGAGATCATAATTAGTATAAAAGTCATGTCTGTAATTGGTAAGAATATTAAGTTAAACAATGGTAAATTAATTCCATTTATTGGTTTAGGTACTTGGGAAATTAGTAATGCGGATGAAGTTGTTGAAGAGGCATTAAATGTTGGTTATCGTTGTATTGATACTGCTAGACTTTATGGAAATGAGAAACTTTGTGGTGATGGGATTATCAATTGGTTGAGAAAAAACCCTAATAATAAAAGGGAGGATGTTTATTATATTACTAAACTTTGGAATAATCAAAATGGTTATGAAAATGCAAAACGTGGTATTGAAGAAGCAATTGAAAAAGTTAAAGGATTAAAATATATTGATCTTTTATTAATTCATTCACCATGTGAAGGTCCAAAATTAAGATTAGAGACATGGAAGGCAATGCAAGAAGCTGTTGATAAAGGTATTGTTAAATCAATTGGAGTTTCAAATTATGGTATCAAACATTTACAAGAATTATTATCCTGGGAAGGTTTAACAATTAAACCTGTTGTTAATGAAATTGAAGTTTCACCTTGGTGTATGAGACAAGAATTATGTGATTTTACGAAAAGTCAAAATATTGAAGTTATCGCATATGCGCCATTATCACATTCTTTTAGACTTCAAGATCCTGATGCAGTTGCAATTGCTAAAAGCAAAGGTGTTTCACCAGCTCAAGTTTTAATTAGGTGGTCATTACAAAAAGGTTATATTCCAATTCCAAAAACTAAAACATTGAAGAGATTACCACAAAATTTAGATGTATTGAGTTTTGAACTTTCAGATTCAGAGATGAAGAAATTAGATCATCCGGAAGTTCACGATCCATCCGATTGGGAAGTTACTGAATGTCCTTGAGTTATCATATATATTTGTAAACTCTTATATAACTAAGTTTCTCAAAACAATGTATATTTCACATCAAATCAAAGCATAACTAACACTCTATGTGCGCATATTGTGTAGTGTTAAAACCGAAGTGAAAATTTTGTAAAAATTCACGAAATCTGTTGGAAAATATTAAAATTGTTAAACAGTTGCATTTATTACTAGAAATGTTATTACAAATAATGGTTAAAGTAACAATAGAGACACATATAAAAACACAGAACTAATTAAATATGTCAGATGAGGAAGAATTATTTGATGGTGCACTTTTTGAGGAACCAGAAGATTTCAGACCACCAAAACCTGAATCACATTTTGCGAAATATGAAAGGAAATATTGTTCACCAGAATCTGAACATGGAATAAAGGAAATTACACTTAGATTAGTTGGTAAATCACCATTATGGGGTCATTTATTATGGAATGCAGGTGTTTATACAGCTAATTGGGTTGAAAAAAATGCTAACGAATGTATTAAGGGTAAAAAAATAGTTGAATTTGGAGCTGCATCAGCATTACCTTCATTATTATGTAGTTTAAATGGTGCATCTAGAGTTATATGTACTGATTATCCTGATAATGATTTATTAGATAATATTAAATATAATGTTGAACATTTAGGATATTCAGAAGCTGAAAAGATAATTGATGTTGAAGGATATATATGGGGTAATGATACTACAGAAATTTCACAATCATTAGGTGATGATGGTAAAGCGGATTTAATAATTATGAGTGATTTAGTTTTTAATCATAGTGAACATCATAAATTATTAAAATCATGTAAACAATTAGTTAAACCATTAATTAATGGTAAACCAAGAAGTGGTGGTAAATGTTTAGTTGTTTGGTCACCTCATAGACCAAAACCTAAGATGGTTGAGAACGACTTTAAATTTTTTAGTGATGCAAAAGAATTATTTGATTTTGATGTTGAAATGGTTGAAATGGTTCATTGGGATCATCCAATGTTCCCAGAGGAACCTGAAGAATCTGAAGAAATAAGAAAGAGAGTTTACTGTTACATCTTGCATCCAACCTGGTAGTACTGTAAACAATATATATATATATATGTATATATTTAGATGTAAAATATTTGTTTATTTAATACGATTTATAAAGACTGAGATATGTAATCTTAGTTGTATAGTTGTTGCACAACAACAAATAAACAAAGAAAAGCTGGAAAGATGAAAAGCTGGAAAGGCTGCCCGCAAAGTAAACAAACAAACAAACAAACAAACAAACATGCAAGTAATTAGTATTGCGTTTTTGGTGCGAACTCATTTGAGTGGCTGGGTTGTTGGAGTGTTTGCGTCCCCGTTTTTGTTATACCGTAAATACATGTTGATGCTGGGATTTTGTTTGTTTATAGTTAGAAACTGATTGTTGTTGTTGTTTCTATATTTACATTTTACTACTTGTCATATCTGATTATTTCATTTACAATCAGCATAGAGTAGAACCAAACTCTCTTTTCGTCTTGATTTTCTTTTTCTCCTACAGTTGATTAGAATCGATTACCGTCTTTTCTTTTTTCAATCAATTTGATTCGTTTCAATAACTATAAACATATTTATTTATGGATCAAATAAAAGAGAAAAAACAACAACATTAATACTTTTAATAATAATATTATTAAATAAATAAATAAATAAATAAATAAATAAATAAATAATATTTTCTTTGAAATAGTTTCTTTTAAAAAAATAAAAATTACAGTTCATTTTCTCCATCTTCAGTTTTCTGTTAAATTTCTTTCTAATATCGAAAAATAATGTCAAGTCGACATCCATCAACACCCCCTCCTTTAGAGAATGAATCATCCAATCCCTTTTTCACAACACCACAAATAAAATCTAATTCAAAAAATATTTTAAATATTGATTCAAACCATTATAATCATCATCAACGAAAAAATAGTTCATCAAGCAATAAAAGTAGGAATCTTAATAATAACAATAAAAATAGCAATACAATATTATTTACTCCACAAACACCATATTTAAATAATAATGATGAATTTTCTTCAAGTTTATTACCATTATCACCACAAACAACAACGAAGAAAAATAATTCAATGATTGATATATTTAATAAACAACAACGAATTTCAAATATCGACCCTTTAAGGACTCCAGAAACCACCCCAAGACATTTTAAAAGGGGAAAAGAACTACAACATTCATCATCATCATCATCATTAGTTATTGATGATGATAATTCAAAATTAGGTCATCCTTTATTTCAAATAACTCCTTCAACTATTGGATCAGGAAGGAAAAATAGAAAATCAAATTCATCATTAGTTTCAAATAAAAAGAATTCAGATTTTAAAAATTTATTAGATTTTAGATCATCAATTAAAATTCAATTAGAACAAGATGATGATGGTGATATTAAAATGATTAATGATAATGAAAAGGAAAAACAATTAATGAATTATTCTTCTAGTGAATGTGATAGTGATGAAGATAGTAAACAAAATACCAATTTATTAAGAAGAAAATTAAATATTTATGATGAATTTAATAATAACAAATTTAATGAACCTACAACTCCACCAATGCAAATAATGGATGATGAATTTATTATTAAGAAATTTGGAGTTGAAAAATTAAAATTTCAACAAAATGAATCATTAGAGCAAGAACTTGAAGAAGTTAGAAAAGATTTACAAAATTGTAAGAAATTTCCCAATCCATTTTTAATTAATGATGATAATAATTATAATGAATCAAAAGAAAAAAATAATTTTAATCCTAGATACGAAAATGAAATTGAAATGATTTATCATGGGACTGGAGAGAAATTTTTTGTTGAACTTTCAGAAGAAGGTAAAAAAATTAAACCAAAGAAATTAAATTTTGATGAATTTAGATCAACTGATGTTAAAAACCATGAATTACTCCAAACACCACCATTAAGTAGTAATAGAAAAATGTCAATCAGAGGTTTACTTAATTACGATAATAATAATTATCATGATAATAATGATTATTACGGTGATAATGACGATGATGATAAATATGACGTCAAATTAATTGAAAAAGAAGGGGTAAGACATGAAAAAATTAAAAATCCTTTTGTTGGTAAATTTCCTATTAAAAATGTTAATAAAAGATCTAATAATAATATAGATGAAATTCAAAAAATTGAATTTTTAAATCAAACTACTGGAAAACATATTATTGAAGATATGGATGAAGATCAAGTAAGAATCAAGCCTAAAAAGTTAGATTTTAGTGGTTGTTAAATAGTGATTCTAAAATTGAAGATCAATTATTACTAATAAGCAATTTTAGTAGTTGAAAGGGATAATTGGTAGATTGGTAGATTGGTAGATTGGAGATTGGAAAGAATTAAAGGGTAAATATTAATCGTGAATTTAACGAAATGAAATGTAGGTATAGTAAAACAAATGGAATAAAGGGTTAATTTTTATACATTTAAATTACGTTAGAATCGATCAAGTGATGATATTGATAACTTTATTATTATCAATAACAAAATCGAGAGCAAACAATTAAATTATTTTTATTTTTGGTCCAATAAAAATTATTTGTTTGAATTGAATTTATAAATTGATTTGGATGTAATTTTTGTATAAACGATATTTGTATATTTTTTTATTGTATATTAGAATCGAAATAAAATATGAGGTATTATAATTAATCTATTAAAGTTTTCAATTGAGAAGTGTGGTAATTAATGAAAAACAAGAAAAAACAAGTAAAAAAAAACGAATAAAACAAATAAATAAAATAAAATGATATGGAAATAACGCAAAAATTTGTTAGAAAAATGCATATGAAACAATACAGGTCAATCAATTAAATAATCTAGCCAATAAACTGACTAAAGTTATTTTTGTTGTTAATTAGTATAAAGACGGAAGAATTATCCGACTGAAAGTGTTGTGAGTCTGCAAAGAAGTAAACATTATCAAAAATGATTCAATAAGATTTCCCAAAATGGATATCAATGAAATCTAGTTATATTTACGAGAAAAAAATATTGATCTACAAAAAAAAGAAGAACAAAGAGAATGAAATATAAAGAAACAAAACAACATAAATGTGTGCTTTTTTTTTAAATCTAATTAAAATGTAAAACTCAGAACGAATTATACAACATTAGTATCATATGATGTTAGATTAAACACATTTTTTTAAAAAAATTGAGATGCTTTCAAGATTATACTAGCAACAAATATTTTGAAAAGGGATAAAGGAGTATTTTAAGAGCAAAACTGAATTATGAAAAAGGGAAATTTATGTGATATTATATAATCAAAAAGTACTTAATCATAATTCCTAAACGAGTAATAATAATAAATGAAGAAAAAATTGCCACATAGTAAGTAAGTATAAAAACTTATAAACGAAAATTTCAATTCAAACAAAAACAAAAGTATAAAAATATGACAATATTAAATTACTTAATGTGAAACCTACAGGCTCATTTTACCATGCTTATTAAGGACATTTATCATGACAATACAATGTGACCAAAACAGGTAAGTTCAAGTGAGTTGATTGAAGTAAAACACTTTTACACGAAAATCAGCAATAAATTATTACATAATAATTATGTAGCAACTATATAAAAAAAAATCTGAAAGAAATCACATTATAGAGTGTTGTAATATAAATAGATGTAAATTCAATAATAACTCAATTAGTAATATTAAACAATAAATGGCAACAAATAATAAATAATTAGGAATTGCCGCTTCAAAATCCAGAATCGTATGTGGTCGCCCAATTTAAATTAGAGCCTCCTCTTAACTATTAACCCCTCCCTTTGATTATTGATTTTACGTAATTAAACTTTATTTTAAAAATTTAAATTACTTATTATTATTTACATAAATTAGAAATGAAACGGTTATGAAACAGTTTCAAATCAAAAAAAAAAGGCATATAGTAATAATACAAAAATTGTAAATGCTATTAATTGATGTTTTATTTTCAAGTCTAATTTTAGACTGACTTTAGACTGATTTTAGACTGATTACAGAATCAGAGCTAATTTTAACATACTAGAGCAAATTGAATTGAATTGAATTAAATTAAATTATCAGTCTAAAATTAACGTTATGTCATGTAAATACAATTAGTGCTATAATAATTTTATGGTCTAATTAAACCAAATTTTCAAACTAAATTGTGATTAATAATGAAAATTCAAAATAAGCAAGCAGTTTTCATTATATTTAATCACCACATTTTTTATTTTGTTGTTAAAATCATACTTAATTGTTGGAAATAAATAATAGTAGTAATAATAAAATTTTTTTTTCACCTTTGTGTTATTTATAGGATCATCGTTTACTAGTCGGGGAAAAAATTACTAGTCGGGGAAAAATTTAATCCGAAAAAAATTAAAAAAAAAAAGTAAAAAAAAAAAACATCTGAAAACCCCTATCAATTTTATAAATTGTTTGAAATTACTGTTAAAGCCACGACTTTATTATGTAAATTACTTGGCTGTAAATTCAGTTACAATTCCTCTTCAGGAAATGTAATTTTTTTTAATAGTTGTAATTAATAAGTAATACTGAACTGAATATCATTTTTCGTATTTTGTGGTGTGTTAAATGTTATTTGTCAAATCATTTTAATACTCTATCGGTATTTAAACATTTATTTTTATTTATAGCTTATTTATTAATATATTTTATAACAATAAAATATGTACAATGTGCTTATCATTTACTTCAAGGTATCTTACCTCATTTTATTCATTTGATTTGATCGTAGTTGAATTTGTATTTTTAATAAATTTCACCTTTGTTTATTTTTATTATTATTATTATCTATCTAATATTATTGTACAAGCTAGATCCTAAGTTTTATTAGTCAAGTCAATTTCTATTTCCAGAATTATTATTTATTTATTTCCTATATTATACATATTTCTTGTATTTTCTTGTAATTATTGGTAATCAATGGTAATTTAATGTCACATCTTATTTCCTTTTTCCACAACTCAATTCCAGGATTTTTGATTCAATCAGTAAAGTAACATTGTTATTTTTTATGTTTTTTTTTACTTATAATTTTTAAGTTATAAAATTTACTATCATCAAATTTTAAATATATACTTCATATTCCACAGAAACCTTGTTTTATTTTCTATTTCTTATTTAACATATTTAAATTCCTCTAAAATATAAATCATTTAATTTTATTACTTTTATTAATTTATTCTATTATTTTTCAACTAACATTTGATTTAATAATTTCAAATAAGCTGAAAATAAAATATAAAATCATTTCTTTGTTTCACAATCTAAACTAAAATATTATATTATTTAGTTTACAAAACATTGCTTTCTTCTTCGAATATATAAGTTTGATGATATAATAATATTTTTCATAAAATTTGCTTACTATTTACAATCATAATTGTTTATTTACTAAATATATCAAACTTATAAATCTATAGATATATACAATTATTACAATTTTATTCCATTTGTTTTTACTTTTTTATTATTTTATAAATTCAATTCTAATACATTTTTTTCTAACACAGTCTTATTTTACAAAAATACAGAAAAAAAAAATTCTATATATTTTTATAGATATACTAATAATTCAATCTTTTTTATAAATCACATTAAATAAATCATTATGCACTCAACTGAAAATAAATATCTTGATCAATCAAAAAATGAAACTCTTCAATTATCTGCTTCAGACACAAATATTCAAATTTTTAAAGATCCAGTTGAAAATTTACATTTAAAGAATAATTTCGATTTAACTTCAATTAATACTAATTTAGATTTTTCTGAAGATAACAATGAAAATAATTCAATTGAACAAGATTTAAAAAATTCAATTGATCCAATCGAGCAATTATTAATGTCAAATTCCGTTTCACCAATTAAGGATGATACAAATAATTTAAATAATCATTTTGATCCATCACAAATTAATTATTTACAAAATCAATTCATTAA
The DNA here is from genome assembly GCA_030570435.1 of Pichia ethanolica. Lineage (NCBI taxonomy): Eukaryota > Fungi > Ascomycota > Pichiomycetes > Pichiales > Pichiaceae > Pichia > Pichia ethanolica. Next base: position 110,207 of record JAJLVP010000264.1, on the reverse strand, counting down.
TGCATCCCCAACTTACAACTATCCAATTTCAATGGATACTTATTTTCTGGATAATGATTCAATTTATGATATGTATCAAGATTTGAATTGTGATTCATTACATGATTATTCAAGTGTTTCAAATATAATTTATACAAATAAGATTAAAGATAAATTACGTAAAAAGAGACATTCTTCAACCGATTTATCAATCCAAGCAATTAATAAACAATCATCAAATTTTTCAAATGTACCACCACCATCATCATCATCATCATGTAAAGTTTGTAAAAATAATTCAACTCCGTCATTGTCAAATCCAAATTCAAAACGTTATAAATTACGTTCAAAATCTGTTGGTGCAATCATTTCACAAAAAGCTGAAATTTCAAATTCAAACTCAAATGAACCAATTCTTAATACTAAAGCTATTAATCCATTTTATCATCCACCGGAAATTTTAAAACGTTTAAGTAATTCTTAATTGCTTCCATGTTTCCTAAAATTAAATCAATGATTTTTTCTTAACCTCTTCGTTATTAACTATTTTTACAATTAATCCATCAACTTGCTTCTCTTACCTTATAATTCAACGCTTTCCATTTTGTTTTCTTTTTCTATTGGCAATTTATTAATTCACTTCTTATTCGCTCAAGTCTGGTTCTACTTGCTATTTACCATTTATTAGATTTTTGGATAACGTCAATCTTATAATATTGATTTATTCAATTCAATCTATTTCAATTCAATAATTTCTCTTAGGATATTTATTTTTAAATTACAATTTAAGTTTATTTTTTTTGCTTTTATACTTGCCATGAAATTTTTACACAAAGTGCTTATATTTTTATTTATTTTTACATATCTTTATGTTTACTATAATTACCTTTAATATCATTTGGTATCTTACTTTGCTGTTTGTATCTGTCAATTTTATTTTGAAATTATTGTGCTACTTCATTTCTGATTTTCACTCGCTTTAGATGGAATACTATTAATCAGAAACGATGTGTTATTTCCTCATAGAAATTATATAATCATTTACATAAAAATAAATTAATAATAACAATTTAACGATAATGATAAAATATTTCACTAAAATTCGTAAAGCGTAAAGGAGTTCTAGATTGACACGTAAAAATAATTAAAATCATCGAATATTTTTTTTGCTGCACAAAAGAACAAAAAGAACAAAATTTTATTTAAAATTTTTGTTATCACGCAGGTGTTACCCAATTAGGAAACTATAACCTGGAAAAGATTTTCTGATTTTACATGCCTCAAAAAACATGTTAAAATTTGTCGACCTGATAATGTTTACATAATATATTATACATACATGTTACAATGTTTGTAATTCAATTAATCAGCCAGTTTGGGTTAATTGATTTCTTTTATTTATTCATTATTAATTTATCAATACAGTATGCCTGACTCCAAAGATGGGAAACTTTTCAAATCACCCAAGTCACTGATAAAGTCACCTCGATTTCATGAACCTTTATCAAGTTTAATTTTTACGGGATCTCCAAATACAAGAGCTCATCAAGAGGATGATCGTATATCACAAGATCAAATATTAGATGAAGTTGTTGATATAATTGTCACAGAAGAAAAAAATGTTTGGATTACAGGACTGATCTTTTTAGTTTTCTCTGTTTCCTCATGGATTATATCAGTTCAATTATTAAATAATATAATGAAAAAGACATCCTTTGATCATCCTTTATTCTCCTCTTATTTTAATGGGGGTATGTTTATATTATTTGGTATTAAACCTTTGCTGGCTGATTGGAAAAAAGGAATCCAGCTAGCTCGCAATAATAATAATAATAATAATAATAACAACAATAATAATAATACCGAAAATGAAAGTTTTATTCCAGATAATAATAATAATAATTCATCTTATGATTCAAATAATGATAATAATTCAATCTTTGAGACCCCTAAAATTGTATTATCTCATAAGGAAATTCTCATAGTTAGTGCATTTGCGGCATTGCTTTATTTTGGAAACTGTTTCTTAGGCTCTTCTGCTTTAAAATATACAACTGCTTCCAATCAGACAATTTTAGCAACTTCATCATCGGTATTTTCTTTGATTATTGGTGTTATACTGAAATTTGAAAAATTCACAATTGGTAAACTTATAAGTGTTATTTGTTCAATGCTAGGAATTTTATTTATAACGTTTGCAACAACAGTTTCAAATTCAAAATCAATATATTCAAAATCAGACTTTCAATTCTTTATTTCTTTAACAACAGAAAATTTAGGAAATATCTTAGCAATTATTGGGTCATTATCATATTCAGGATTTCTTGCCTTATTTAGAGTTAAATTAGGTGAACAAACAAACACAGACTGCAATTCATTAGTTTATGGTTATATGGGATTTTTCACATTTGTATTTGGTTTACCTGTTTTATATATTTTTAATTATTTTGATTGGGAACATTTTACTTTACCTGATGACAAAATAATTCTTCTAATGGTATTATTATCTTCTTTATTGGGTACTTTATCTGATTATTTTGCATCATTAGCTTCTTTAATAACATCACCATTAACAGTATCTTTATCATTATCAACTGCAATTCCAATTACAATGTTTTTAGATTCATATTATAATGAAGGCGTAAAATTTACATTTAAATATTGGATTGGTATTATATTAATTATTTCATCATTCGTATTTACAAATATTGAAAATCAAAATGAAATTGTTGAAACTGCAATTGAAAATGCAATTGAAGAAGCAATCCATCATGATGAACAATTATCTTTATTACTATCACCACATTTAAGTCCCCACTTAACTCATCACGATACATATGGAGATATTCCAGGTTTATCAATAGATCATGGTAATGACAATAATATTAATGATGTATTAGATGAAAATGAACAAGAACATCAAAGACTAGTGGTTACAGGTGGTCAAAACCATAAATACTTCTTTAGAGAAATAAATGAGTAATTTGTGTTTTTTCGTTTCTTTCTTTCAAACTTTTTTATTCAAAAATACCTAATTTTTATCTTTTAATCTAAATACATAAATTTATATATAGTTTCATTAATTTTTTAATATTTTATTTACACACAGAACTACCAAAGTTTTACTAAATCATCCCAATCACCCGCCTTACGACGGTTCCAATATCCTTTTTTTCCATGAATAAATGTCCAATCCAAATCTGAACTACCTTTTTCGAAAAATGCTGGCTTATGAATTACTTCATTACCATTTGCATCTTTACGTCTCAATCTTTGATTCTCCTCTAATTTTAATTTCAATTCATCAGCATCATCAATAATTCCATTTTCATACATTTTTTGATCAGGTCTTCTTCTCGAGTCAGTTGGTGCACAATGTTTATGAATCTCATCTAAGTCATTTAAGCAACATGAAAACTTGGTAAAACCATATTTTTTCTCATGATGAGATAAGGGTTCTGAAATTTTCCATATCAATTTACCATTGCTCATAGAAATATCTTTTGTCCATGAACCTTTCGCCGATAATGATAGTGGAGTTTTATCGTTTTTATCTCGATAGACTTTTAATTCAACCTTTTCAGATCTACTGCTTGTAAATCTACCATTTTCTGATATAAAATTAACAATACATTTATAACCTGTATTAGATTTAATTATAATTGAATCAATTGGTTCAGTATATTTTTCACCAGTCAATGAAACAATATTTCTCAAAATTGTATTTGGTTGATTCCATTCATAAATTTCATCATTATTTCTAAATTTTAATTTTAGAGTACCATCTACTGAAATTTCTGCAGTTTTACCATAAAATTTTTGTTGTGGACAAATTGAATGTTCAATATACCAATTAGTTGAATCAACATGAGCTGCCATAACAAATGGTTTATGAATGACTTTTTCAGTTAGAATTCTAATATCAAGATCAGGACGAACAAGCTCAAAAGTTTCACCAAGTAATGGATTAAAAGGTTTTCTAATTGATCTAATTTTATCAGCATAAGATGACAGAAAACTAATGGCAAATGTTGAAATTTTCAAAATTCTTTCCCCTGTTTCAATTGGTGAATTCATTGCATCATTAATTAGGGAACAATATTCTAAACTTTCTGTATATTTTTGTAAAAATGATAATGGCTCATTGGTTGAAATTGGCATAGTCATACTAGTGAGATCTTTACCAATACCTTTTCTTAATATTGAAATAAGGGAAGGAGGTTCACAAGCAGCTGGTTTAACATCTGATCTGAAGTGATACTTTCCATGATATGGCAAAGGATACAAATCAGTAATTTCCGATTCATTAGTTTCATTTTTAGTTAAATGTTTCGTATCTTCAATATTTTCAACTTCTTGATCGGATTCGATGATACTTGATGAAGAGCTTGAAGAAATAATTGTTTTGGTTTCTTTCAATTGATTACCGAAGATTTCTGAATTCAATTCATCATCTTTTAATTCTTTGGCAGTATCAATTACTCCATTTGATTCATATTCATTTAACATAACAACACCTTGTTCAGTTTCATCTGCAAATTCTTGTGCATCATAAAATTTTTGTGATATTATTGATCTTGTATAGTTTAATGAAATTTTTGATTCTGTTTTAAAACCAATTTTTTCTTGTTTCAATAATTCTAAATATTCATTTTCTAAATCATTAACTTTTTCTAAGATAGAATTTAAAATTTGGTTTGAAAGTTTTTTATTTAAAATTAAATCATTAGATAATGATTCAATTAATGGAGAACAAGGAACTGAAGATAATGATTGAGATTGACTATGATTTGCATTAGCTGATGAATAACTTTCGGTTGAAATACTTTTGTTTTTAGTTGTTGATATCAAAGGTTGGGGTGTTTCGAGATCAAAAGTTGGTGTATCTGGTGTTGAAGGAAGTGATTGTGAACCCTTTCTCTTCAATCTATGCAACAATGAAGGTTTTCGACTTGGCATTGAACTATTACTATTATTATTATTATTATTATTACTTGTGTTTGTTGATTCTACTATAGATGATCTTGAGGATCTTCTAACCTTTTTTAATGAATCTATTGGTGTTAGTGCATTAGACTGAATAGATACCGAGCTAGAAGAGGGAACTGAAATTTCTTGAGAGGGAGTCTGAGGTTCGGAATGTGATTGTTTTGAAAACCCCCCTTGTTGAATTAACGGGGTAGTTTTACTATTACTATTTTCTTCGATATCATTATTTGATTGGATATAACTATTGATTGTATCTTTTAGTGAACCAATTTTATCTTGAACTATATGATATTGAGGATTAAAATCATTATTTATTTCATTTAAATCATCACTAAAATTTGAGTTAGATTCATTAAAATTAATTGTATTATTACGTGAAAGGGATGGTGATTTAATTGAAGAATCTTTTATCTTTTTACTTTGATTCTTTACAAAATTATAGGCACTAACCCAAATATCAAAATCTTTTTTATTTGTTGCCTTTAAAATCCATTGTTCCATACCAGAATCTAAATATAATAATAATTCAAGAGAATCTGCAGATACAACAGTTTGAGTGATCATCATATTACCTCTGATTATATTTGAATCACTATCGGAATAATAGTAAAGGATTGAATAAGTTAAATTCAATGAAAAGAATCTTTTTGTAAAATTTTTAGCACTATTATTTCTTCTTTTCTTTTTCATTAAATAACCTTCTAAGTATTGAACTCCTTTAAAATTAATAATTTTAGCTGAAGAACCATTTAAATTACTTTCAAACTGAGTTTTCGAATAATTATCATAATTTTTATTACTACTAATATTATTATTAACTTCATTTGAAATATTTCTTTCAGTTGATTTTATTTTTTTACCCTTTTTTAAATCATCTTCTAAATTTTTAATATCAAATTGGAACAAAACAGTTTTCGCCTTTGTTTTAGAGAATGTATTATCAAATACAAATGCATATAAACCACCCTTTAATGTTTTAATACTACCCATTTTAAGTGTATCACCATTACATTTACCAATCCATTGAACTTTTGTTAATTGTTTATCTAACTTTTCTTCTAAAGAAATTGAAGAGGAATTAATATTATTATTAATTGAAGATAAACTATTATTTATTGAATGACCCATTGAGTGGATTGATTGAGAGCTACTTCTAGTCAATGAATCTTCAAGTTTATTTTTATTTGATATATTATTGAAAAACCGATGTGGTAATTCATTAACTTGATTAAAGTTTAAATTTTCAAGATTTGAAGTTGGTGGAGTTTCATTATTACTATTAATATTATTATTATTAGATTTGTTTTGTTGATAAATCCCAAGATTAATTGAATTCTTCAAAGGTCTTATCTTCCATTTAATATTACTATTTGGTGGAATATTAATCCACTTGACGGTGAATGATTTCGACCTAATTTCAAATGTTTCAGTTTCCGCCTTTGGTTCCGCCATGTAATTATTTAATTATGTAATATATTATTCTATTAAGAATTAATATTCGAGGATTGAATTATATACGTAACAGAAAGGATGTAAGTATAAATTGTGAATATAATCGATACAGAACTATGTGAATGATTACAAGACAAAGCACCTGGTGCCAGATGAAATTAAACTACATCAAACTTGTAAACGTGGTTTTAAGTGAAGAGATTCTGATTAATGAGCCACTCCATTTCAGTTATTTTAAGTGCCGCCCACCGTCTCCATTGTTAGGCAGATTGAATTGAATTGCTCGCTGCTCGTTTCGGGAAAAGATAAACGATTATGTTGCTGTTTTTGTACGTTTCAGATTTATACAGAAAGAGATATATTTATATTTAGATATATATATATATATATACTACATCAAATGCTCTTTTTAGATTTCAAAGCAGAATCTTTGAGGAGTTCTTCCTTGATTTGTAATTTGACATCATAGATAAAGAAACATGCCATGATGGTATTCCAAATAAAAAATAAAGAGCTTGCTAAAAATAACCCATTAAAGAAAATATCTGAATCACCACGAAATTCTAATTTCCAACCGTTAAATAACCAAAATCCTTGTGTAATTATCCAACCAATTAATAAAACCAATCCCTTTTTGTTATTAATTGTCGAGTTAACTAAATATTGAGGTAACAAACATAAAAACCAAATAAAATATTGTGATGTACAAACCTTATTAAAAATTATAAAAATAAAAGTTTGAATAAACATTATTTTATAAATCAATAAATTTTTAAAAGTTTTATTTGATAATTTAAAACCTTTCATTAAAGATAATGGTATAATTATTAAAGTTAATAATAATTGTGGTAAAAATGATAACTTTTCAATTTGAAATTTATTTGAAATATTTTCAGCTGAATTTAAATATAATGATAAATTGTAAATACTAAAATTATGTCTATGATCAAGTCTAATTAAATGATAATAAAATGCTTCATTTAAATATTCTTCACCATAAATATAGTACATCCAATAAGTTAATAATGAAAAACTAATTATTATGCTAATTAAAAATACCAGTCTTTTAATTGTAATTGGTTTTAATAATGATTGATTTGAATCCAAATATAATAAATAAACTGGTATATAAATAAATGGATAAATTTTCAAATGAATACTAAAACCTAATAAAATACCAGATACTATTATATTAATTAATTTCTCTCCATTATTTTTAATTAAATAGTAAGTTGTTAATAAAACAAATGATGTCAATAATGATTCCGATGAACCTCTAGTTGAAATAGTTATTACCATTGGATTGAAAAACCAAATAATTGATAAAAATTTAAAATTATTTGGTAGTGAAATCATTGAAATATAACCTGTGATTAAATCACAAATAATGAATATAAATTTACCAAATGAAAACCATAATTGATTAGTTTTAAAAGTTGTTGGTATTAAAATCCATGAAAGTAATGGAGTATATCTATAAGTTGCACGTAAAAATGGTGATTTATTTAATGAGACAAATTTAGCTGCATCTGTAAAAACATAATAATCTATATCAGTATATGGTAATGGCATATTTTTATCTTGATATAAACCAAATAAGAAGAATCCTATTCTTAATATCAATGATATAATGAGGATTAAAGAAATTGATATTTTCTCAAGACATGATATAATACTTGATTTATTATTTAATTTTGTATCGATGCCTTTAACAACCTTATTTTTTTCTTTTTCATTTTGAAGCTTCTCAACTTCAACCCCCTTCTTTTGATCATTAGTCATACCTATTTGATTAATGAATAACTAAGAATTGTTTCAAAAATGATAAATGATTAATATAAATGAACAATTAATTGGGAAATAGTTATGGTGTGTATTAAATTAAATATATTTTGTTACATTCAATTTATACGCGTATATAAAAATACATACATCTTACATTCGTATTTTAATAATTATACTTTTCTATAATAATAAATTTAATTATACATTACTAAAGGTTTTTTTTATTAAATGATACTACTACTAAACATAAATATATATATAAATATAAAGATTCAATTTCTTATTTTATTAATACTTGAATAAATAGTAGGTTTATTTTTAAAAAATGTATTTTTGAGCTGAGAAGAAAAGATTTAATGATAAACAAAATAAATTTTATAAATCATAATCTTCTACCTCTTCTACCACCCTTCTTTCTAGTAGAATCAGATGGAATTGGAGTAACATCTTCAATTCTACCAATCTTTAAACCAGATCTTGCTAAAGCTCTTAAAGCGGATTGACCACCTGGACCTGGAGTTTTTGATCTAGTACCACCAGTTGCTCTTAATTTAATATGAACAGCAGTAATACCAACTTCTTTACATTTTGCTGCAACATCTTGAGCAGCTAACATACCTGCGTATGGAGATGATTCATCTCTATCAGCTTTAACTTTCATACCACCAGTTGCTCTTGCAATGGTTTCTTTACCGGATAAATCGGTAACATGGACAAAAGTATCATTGGTTGATGCATAAATGTGTGCAACACCAAAGACTTCAGCAGTGCCTTGTGATTGTGGACCAAGAGTAACGTTTTCTAAAATAATTATATTATAAATATTAATTTAAAATGTTAGTATTCGTTTAAATGATGATTTGTTTGTATTTATTAAATAGATGTCATAATATCTAGCTTTTGTTTTGTCAATATGCTTCCTTCTCATCAATGTTCTCTTGAAAGGGTAATTATCATGTAAAATGTATTGATTATAAGTTTAGTTTGAATATCTTGAAGACTTCTCTTAGTGTATATAATTTCTAATGCTGTTTAAATCAAATATAAACTTCAATCTAGTTTTCAAATAAAATATTAATTAATGTATATATGTTCTCTTGCAATATTTCGATTTAATTAATATCATTAATCTCATTTCTCCTTCATTTAACTTTAATTTTGATTTGAAAATTTTGCTCATAAAATGTTCATATTACAATTTCATATGATTCCTTTGCTTTTGTATTTTAATTTGACAATCTATGTAACAGAAAGGTATTATCATACATACCAGTAGCCATTGTTGATGTTTATTGATGAAAAAATCAAAAGAAAACTAATAGAAAAAGACAAATTGAAAATAAGTTTAAAATTGATATATGTAAAAATTTTGATAGTATATTACAACAATAATATTAATATTATAATAGCAAAAGTTAACGCTATGTAATTTTACACACAATTGAATTTTTTAAGCGTGCGCCATTATTAATTTTTCTTTCATTTCCAATTTTCAAATTTCCAAAATTTTTTTTCAAATTTTCTGAGAAAAATCAATTTTATTATGTAATAAATGAGGGTTTCACAAGATTAGTGTGCGGTGCGAGGGTGACAAAGTTCTGGTTGGAAACGCAGTCACAAGGAGATATGTTATTATTGTAGTAATGTTTACTGATAAGAATAAATTAAAAAAATATTAGATACAATATAATTTTGATTAGATAGCATTAAAATAAAATGTTATGGTTTAATTATTACAGCAAAATCTATAATATATTTATTATAACATGATTATATAAAATATAGAGTAAATCAGAAAAAGGAATAAACCTTTATTAAAGATATTTTTTTTCTACACAATTAGTAAACGAAACCTAAGATTTTACCAGAGACGTGCTTTCTCTTTGCTTCTTCATGGTCCATAATACCAGCAGAAGTAGTCATAATAACATAACCAAATTGTCTAGCTGGTAATAAGTTATCAGTCCATCTGTCAATATCGTTAATTTTAACATTGAATCTTGGTTGAATAACACCACATTTGTTTAATCTACCATTTAATTGAATAACAATTTTACCTGATCTGTGATCATCAATATATTCGAATTCACCGATATAACCATGTTTTTGCATAACGGTTAAGAATTTAATGATAACCTTTGATGATGGTCTAATCATAACTTGTCTTTTACCGGTTTTTTCGGCATTGTTAATTGCATTAAGTGCATCTGCAAGGACTGATGATCTGGTCATTGTGAATGTGTTATTTGATTGATGAAACTAGAAAAAAAAAAGTTAAAAAAGGGAAAATAAAATTTTGTATAGTAAATGTTAATAGAGTAAAAAAAATATATCAAAATAATTTAATAATAGTAATGTAATGATAATAATAATCTTCAACACATTGAATTTTTCATGAAAGGTTATGAGAGTTAAAAGAATAGTAAAGAATTGTACGTAAGCAGAAGCAGTGGTAGTGGCTTTTTTCTTAAGATGAGAGGTGTGTGGGTGCGTGTTTTGTGTGCGGTGTGCGGGTGATCGAGCTCCAGTAAAATTTGTTAGCGAGTTAATTTTTTTCTACTTTTCTTTTCCGCTTAGTTAAATTTTTGTTAAGTTTTCAATTGAAAATCTGTGTGTGTTAAGTCTCACTTTATTAGTTATTATTAATTACTGAATTCAATTTTTTCGTTTAATTTCTCTTCTTTTTTGAATCCTTTAGACAAACAAAGATGCCTGTATGTATTAATTACATGTTATTATTCGATATCGTCACATTGGAATAGATTGGTTAGATTGAATTACAACACATCGATTAAATGAAATTTTGAAGTATTAAAATGAAAAGGAACTGTTAAGTATGATCAAAATTACAAGTATGACAACTAGATACACCAATATTTACATATATCAATAGTTTATAAAATTCAAATTAATGGACTTATTGATCTTCTTGAAGTAGTCATTAGTATACAATAATAATCTAATCTAACTATTCCAATTATTGAACATCAAACTTGATTAAAACATTTAATATGAATAATTTACTAACATCATTTTATTAATAATACTATTTTTCCATTTTTATTATAATAATATAGTCTCAAAAAACTTTCAGAACCAAGCAAAAGTTAGCTAAAGCTCAAAATCAAAACAGACCATTACCACAATGGATCAGATTAAGAACTAACAACAAAATTAGATACAATGCTAAAAGAAGACACTGGAAGAGAACTAAGTTAGGTATCTAATTGTTTTATTACAGTTATTATTACTTAACATTAATGTACAAAATAAATAAAATAAAAATCAACATAAATTTTAGTTTTTAGAGATATATATATATATATATATCAAATTCAATTAATTAGTTAATTTAATTTATAAATCTCTTTATATTTAATATATATGTATGTATTTATCTAAAATCTCTATCCTTTTATATAGCAAATGAACTATGCTAATTAGATATTCTAACTAAAAGTAATTTTAAGGATTGTATTTAACACTTTTGTTAATGTGAAAATAACCCTTGTGAATATTAACCCTCTGAAAATTTGTTAGGGCGCGTTTAATTATGTGTGAAGTTCCTTTATATAATATTTTGAACCACAAACTTCAAGTTTTCTCTTCATTTACACTCATTTCTTTCTTTCTTTCCTTCCTTTTCTTTTTTCTTGTTTACTTTTCTATTACTTCATTTTATTCCTCAAATACAACATATACCTCTTGGAGTGAATTAAATTTATTCAATAGCAGAGTTGTTATTGAATGAATCAAATTATTTAATTGGATGATTTTTGTTAATTTTCTTTCTCTTTAATATTTTTAATATTTCTTTTAATTAATTAATTAATTAATTAAATAATCAATTAAATTGATGTCAAAATGATGAAACTTAACCACCGCGTTAGTCAAGCTAGATAGTATCTGAATATTTAATGAGTGATACTTTTTGGGTCTTCTTTCTACTGATTTGACATTAATTATATCTTTAGTTTTATTTTTATTTTTAAATTATCCCGTAATCCATTATATACCTATTTATTACTATTTACCGATTTTTGGAATTTACCTTATTAAACTTCTTTTTTTTTCTTCTTCCTTTATGCATAAAGAAAAAATAAAAATATATTATAAAAAAAAACTATATGGGTTAATCTATGAAATATTTAATTAATCTTTTAATCAATTAATGTAATTATCTTCCGCCCTTTGCTATACTTTTTTTTTCTCCATTAATTAAGAACGATTATCTAAACTTGTTCTTCAAAAACTGTTTCAATTGGTTTTTCCATAAAACTTGCATGAGAGAAGACACAAACACAAGATGAACCAATTAACCACATCATTGTACTAATTGGAGAAGCTAAAAATCCTAATGGTAATGAAACAACTAATAATGTAGTATATAATTGAGAAGTTGTAATTGTTCCAAATGGTAAAACTAAATCTTCACCATTTAATCTATTAATTGCGAAAATACCACCAAGGATTAATACAATAACAAATAATAACAATATATTAGTAATTAAAGCATAAATTGATAATAATAAAACTATTGTTACATAATTTGATTGATAATAATTTAAATTATAACTAACACGTTGTTGTAATTCACTGAAATTTGATGGTTTTGAAAAATGACGAACATCAAAAAATTCTTGTGGTGGACGTAATGTTGAAAATTTATCTTTAACAACTTGGAAGTTTTCTTTAAGATTTTCTATGCTTAATTGTCCAGCAATATTATTAAACTATATAAACAAAGGGATGTATTGTTAGTATTTTCTTATAATATTTGAATAATATTTTAGTGTTGTTGAATACTTACATCAATAGATGATACAGTACTGATTAAGTTACTCATTATAATTGTAGCAAATAGATATATTGATGTTCTAAAGTAAATCAAAAGATAAATCAAAGGATAAATCAAAGGATAAATCAAAGGTGAAGCAAAGTATTATCTAGAAATCGAACAAATCAAAACAAATTCACATAGTAAACACAATATAATGTGCTAAAAATAAAAATAAAAAACAACCACGTAATATTTCACACATTATTATTATATAATAATTATTTGGCCTGCAAGCAAAAAAAATATATCGCTTTAACGGTAAGCGAGGCTTGTTTTCATTTTCATTTTTATTTACAACATGAATCTTCAATTATATATTTATATATTTTATTTTATTTGTTAGTTACTTCAACATCTATAAACTCACCGTTTGATCCATGCCATATATTGTTTAACTGGAACCCATTCTCACATCCCATCGCAAATATCCCCGGTTTTATCACGGTTTGAGAATCTGTTTGATTTAAATTGTAAGTTTCATAATTTTGCTCTAATTCAGAACATTCAAATATTAATTTATTATTTGTAAATTCTTTTGGTAATTCAATATTAAATGGTTTAGAATCTTTATTATAATAAAATAATTTAACATCTCTATAACCTGCTTTACCAACAATTGGATCAATTGCTAAAAATGCTTGCTTTTCACCCCAACCTAAACCACCAACTAATAATTTATAAAATTCTTGTTGATAAGCTTTAATATCATTTTCAGTTTGATGATTATATAATTTAAAATATAAATCTTTCTTTGATGACATAACAATTGAATTATTTGTTAAATAACCAGATGCACTTTGATCATTTATACTTTTAATTAAATTACCTTCAAAATCTGTAATTGTATAATAATCATCTCTTTTTTCAATATCTTCAATTAATGGAATTTCAGTTAATCTATTAAAATAATCAATTGAATTAATTTTATTAAAATTATCTAATTTAATATCAATTTGAATTGATGCTAAATTAAACCAATCAATTGATTTATTACCAATATAAAAACATGTACTATTTTCATTATTTGAAAATAATGTATTAGCTAATTTTAATTTTGAATTTAATTTAATTTCACTAAAATTAATTTCAAATAATGTATGTTCTTTAATATCATTCCAATTTTTATCAAATTTAATTGGATTAACACTTAATGGATCATTTTTTTTCTTAATTCTTTTATCCCTATCTTCAATTGTTTCATAATTTTTTAATTCAAATTCATTTTTACTCCATAATTCAGAATATCCATTCCTTGAATTTAAAATTGAATCAATACAAACAACTAAAATTTGATTTAATTTAAATTTTTCAAATATTTTATTATTATATAAATTATTAACAATATTATTTAATTGTGGTGGAGTTGTTAATAAAATTAATGATTTATGTTCATTATCTGGTTGAACTAAATTAATTTTATCGGGATTAAGTGTAGTTTTCGTAAATAATGATCTTTTAAATACTTTATTAAATAAATTGAAATTATTCCTTCTAATCATTATTATCTAATTTAATTTACTGAGCTTATTTTTTCTTTAAAGTTTTATTAGATTAAAAGGAGATGATAAATAATTAAATAAATAATATTCTTCCCCACCTTAACGATATTTTTTTTTCATGTCAAATTTTATTTTACTCTACTTTTTTTACATTAATTATTATTATTTAATTATGTAATTATTTAATTAGAATTTATGATTTTATATTTAAAATTATATATAAAACTTTGGTTTTTTGTTTTGATACATAGATAGATAATTAGATTTTATAAATTAAATAAAAACTATAATAAAACGTACAAAAATACGAAATAATCTATTTAAGTTTCTTCTTTGGTCTTAATTGGTTAGAGTGACCACATTTTCTCTTTCTACAGTTAGTTGCTCTTGGTGGTAATCTAGCATAACATTTTCTGCAAATAGATTTTTCACAGTTATATTTAGAAGCTAAAGCTTTTAAAGATGGTTCAATAATACCACCTCTTAATCTTAAAACTAAATGTAATGTTGATTCTTTTTGAATGTTGTAATCAGATAAAGTTCTACCATCTTCTAATTGTTTACCAGCAAAGATTAATCTTTGTTGATCAGGTGGGATACCTTCTTTATCTTGAATTTTTTGTTTAACATTATCAATAGTGTCAGAAGATTCAACTTCTAAGGTAATGGTTTTACCAGTTAAGGTTTTGACAAAAATTTGCATTGTAACTATATTTAAAAATAATAATAAAAGAAAAATTAAGATAAAATAAAATGTTAGGATTATGTCTTATTGAAAAAAAAAATCAAATGTAATTTATTAACTTTCTTATTTGATTTTCCCCATCTCTCTTAAATACGTTAATCAAATGTTAATATATGTATAAATAGATATGACAGCTGAGCATAAGGTCTATTTGATCAAATATAAATCTTGATATTTATAATATACATTGAACAACTTATTGTCTAAATATTAGTGATTCTCAAATCCGACTCTTGACATATTACTAATTCAATATAATATAAATACATGTGTAATAATAGTTTTGTAATAACTTATTATAACATACTTTAATGTAAATTTGTTGATCAAATTATCTAAAATTCTTCTTCACTTTATAATAAATTATATGGTGTTTAGTTATAATCAAATATATCTATTTCAGTTAATAATTATTCTAGTTATGATATGATACATACCTTTTGACTGTGTTGTTTACCTTGATGGATTAAAAAAGAAAAGGAAACAGGAAAAATTCAGAAGTTTTGAAAAGGAGAAATTAAGAGATAAGTTAAAATGAAAAATTCATATAATAAGTAAAATTGTATATAGTATAATTACTACTATAATAAAAAATATTAACTAAGTGCTAGAGAAATGTTGATGATGAAATTGCAGGCAGCTTCACTCACTCACTCACTCACTCACTCACAAAGAAAACGAAAATATGAGAAAATGTGATAATTTCTTTAAAATTACTGATGCTTCGCGAGCATAGAGGTGTGAGGGTGCTCTGCTGCAGGTGTGACTGCTGAATACTGATCGCGCTTAATCAAATTTGCTTGAACATTATACTGTAATCTAATAATAATGTGAGGAAGAATTCATATAAAGGGGGGAAAAAAAATTAATGTATTTTTAATACTTCAAATATAATTAAACAAACTACAAGAAAAGCCCTTGTATTGTGCACGTGAGAAACCTCCGTGTGGGAATCATACACGTCCCGTCGATCGACCACGGAAATGGCCATCGACCGCCCTTTTTTATAAAAAAAATTGCCGCTTAATAAAACGGAGGAATTTCCTCATTGAAAACAATAAGACTGCACATACAAATTAACAATAAAGTTCTATATATATATATGGCATTGAATTTGATTACACACTTTTACAATAGTTAATACTTGTTATTTAACACTTATCAACTAATTAAGCCCTATTAGATTATTGTGAAATTTATTCATAACTTAATTGAATTGAATTGATTAAATACAAATACATTTATTATTTAAATATATAAATAGTGTATATCTGTGTCCCTCCCAGTCCAATATTTTATTCAATTGACCTTTCTCTATTTTAATCATTTCATATCTTTCTATGTTCAATAATTCATTACGTTTGATAAAGAATTCATTTGTAAGGAATTTATCAATAATGACTAATAATAATAGTAATAGTATTACCAATAATTATCCAAACATTTCTCCAAAATTAAGAGAAATTTTGAAAAATCATTTACCTTCAATTTCACCAGAATTTGATCCATCAACATTATCAAATTATTCAAATTTTACTGTTAATCATACAATTTTAAACTTGAATATCTTATTTAATGAAAAAATTTTAAAAGGTTCAATTACATTTAATTTAAAATGTTCAAATAATTCAAGTTCAATTATTTTAGATACTTCATATTTAAAAATTAACAAAATTCAAATTAATAATAATTTATTTAATGAATTTAAATTAAATGATAGATCTGAACCATTAGGTTCTTCACTTGAAATTTTTTATAATATTAAAAAAAATGAAGAAATTTTATTAGAAATTGATTATGAAACAACTGATAAATGTACTGCATTACAATGGTTAGAACCTGAACAAACTGATGGTAAAAAAATTCCTTATTTATTCTCTCAATGTGAACCAATTCATTCAAGATCTTTATTCCCTTGTTTTGATACACCTTCAATTAAGTCAACTTTTACTTATTATTTTAATTCTCCTTTAAATACTTTAACCTCAGGTTTATTAAAAGATAAAAAAATTTTAAATGATGATAATAAAAATATACTTTTCCATTTTGAACAACCTGTACCAATACCTTCATATTTAGTTTCAGTTGCATCTGGTGATATAACAGGTGCTTCAATTGGTCCAAGATCAACAGTTTATTCAGAACCAATATTTATTGATAAATGTCAATATGAATTTGAAAATGATACTGAAAATTTTATTGAAACAGCTGAAAATATTGTTTTCCCTTATGAATGGAAAGATTATGATGTTTTAATTTTACCTTCTTCAATGCCATTTGGTGGTATGGAACATCCAAATTGTACATTTGCAACTCCAACTTTAATATCAGGTGATCGTGAAAATGTTGATGTTATAGCTCATGAATTAGCTCATAGTTGGTCAGGTAATTTAGTTACAAATTGTTCATTTGAACATTTTTGGTTAAATGAAGGTTGGACAGTTTATTTAGAAAGAAGAATTCAAGGTAAAATTCATGGTGAAGATTTTAGACATTTTAGCGCAATTATTGGTTGGAATGATTTAAATAATTCAATTATTTCAATGGGTGAATCTTCAAAAAGATTTAATACTTTAATTCAAGATTTAAAAGATAAAACTGATCCTGATGATAGTTTTTCAACTGTACCTTATGAAAAAGGTTTTAACCTTTTATTTCATATTGAACAAACTTTAGGTGGTAAAAGTAATTTTGATCCATTTATTAAATTTTATTTTAATAAATTTAAATATAAATCATTAGATTCTTATCAATTTTTAGATTCACTTTATGAATTTTATAATTCAAAATCAGATCTTTTAGATTCAATTGATTGGGAAACTTGGTTATATCAACCTGGTTTACCACCAAAACCTAAATTTAATACTAAATTAGTTGATGAATGTTATTTACTTGCTTCAAATTGGATTAATGAAATTGAAAAAAATCCAGATAATTTAATATCAAAATTTAATTCAAATGATATTGAAAATTTCGGTGCAAATCAAAATGGTGTTTTCCTTGATAAATTAGTTTCTTATGAAGGTCAAAATGGTTTTACTTGGAAAAATGAAAATGGTCAAAAGGCAATTAATTTAATGTCTAAAATTTATAAAAAATATCCTGAATCTCAAAATGCTGAAGTTATATTTAGATGGTTTAGATTATTATTAACTGCAAATATAAAATCTTCTTATCAAAAATTAGCTGATTGGTTAGGTACTGTTGGTAGAATGAAATTCGTTAGACCTTCTTATTCAATGTTAAATAAAGTTGATCGTCCATTAGCTTTAGAAACTTTTAAGAAATATGAAATGAGTTATCATCCAATTTGTAGAGCAATGGTTAAAAAAGATTTGGGACTTAACTAGTTTATCGACTTTTTTATATAATTTTTAGATATTAATGGGCTTAAAGTAATAGATATATACAACAAAAATAACTAACTTATGTATATATTCATTTTTACTTTCTTTTTGTAAACTTTTCTTAATTATTAAATTAAAAAAAAAAAGAAGAATAATATATATATAGTAAAAATAATAATAATAAAAAACATAATTAACTAATAAATTAAAATACATATTTTTTGAACCTTACAAATTTACAATACATAATATAAAAAGTGATTTCTTAAAAATTTCGAAAAAAAAATATTTTAAAAAGTACGGTCAACATCCATATCTGCATCACTTACATCAGGACCATACTCATCATCACCATCAACATCAATCAAAGTCAAATTCTCTCCATTATCAATAACTTGCCAAACATTTAATCTTTGATATTTATCAATACATTCTGTTATTTCAGATTCTGTAAAAGTTTTCATCAAACAAATTTCTTTTAATCTTTCCATTGAAACAATATTAGATTTATTTATTTGCATTTGATTTGAAATAAATTCTTTAATAACTGTAAATAATTTTTCCTGTGTAGTTTCTTCAATTTCTGTTTGTCCTTCAAATAATGTATTCTTAGCTGCAGATAATAATCTCAATGCCTCGTCAACATCACTTAATAAAACAGTTTCAGAGAATCTGATTCTTGCTAATGCTTGTGACATTCTTAGTATACCAAGTAATGTTCTTGGAGATGTATGAGCAAAAAATGTTTTAGAATTTTCATTCTTTTTACTCTCTTGTCTTAATTTAATATATGTTGAAACAACATAATTACTAACTGCCTTTGTAATAATAGGTTTGAATTGCCTTGCAATTGAAATATATTGTCTCATTGTTTGTTCATCAATTGTTTGAATTTCATTTGTAGGATGTTTATTAAACATATGAACATATGCAACATGTTCTGCTAATTTAATATCATCATCAATATTTGGTTTATCTAAAATTAAAAATAAGATATCAAATCTAGATAATAATGCTGCAGGCAAATTAATATTTTCATTTGGTGACATTCTAGTATTATAACGTCCATATAATGGATTTGCAGCTGCTAAAATTGAAGTTCTTGCATTTAAAGTTGTTGTAATACCAGCTTTAGAAATTGAAATTGTTTGTTGTTCCATAACTTCATGAATTGCAGTTCTATCACTTTCATCCATTTTATCAAATTCATCAATACAACAAACTCCATTATCAGCTAAGACTAAGGCACCACCTTCCAAAACTAATTCATCGGTAATTGGGTCTCTCATAACAGCTGCAGTTAGACCTACCCCTGAAGAACCTTTACCAGTTGTATATATAGCTCTTGGTGCAATTTTTGAAATTGATTTTAATAATTGTGATTTAGCAACACCGGGGTCACCCATCAATAAAATATTAATATCACCTCTAATTCTCATACCATCATCCATTTCTTTTGTAACACCACCAACTAATAATAATAACAACGCTTTTTTAATATCTAAATGACCAAAAATTTCAGGTGCAATTGATGATGCTAAAATATCGTAAAATGAGTCATTATTTCTAATTTTATCAATCTTTTGTTTAATATCATCTGATAAACCTAAGTTTTCATATTTACGTTTGTGTTGTTTAACAAACTGAGCTTCTAAATAAGTTTCTGTTAATAAACCTGCTTTCAAAGCTTGAAATCCTGTATAAGGTTGTGGTAAAAATATACCTGATACATCAACATAATCACCAGGCGTCATTGATCTAACAAGTGAACCCCTAACATGAATTGTCAACATTCTAGGTATATTTCCTGGAGGAACATCAGATGCTAATTCTTGAATTTTAACATCTTGATAAGGCATAAATTTAGATGCTCTTGTGCTTGGGAATAAACGACCTGGTTTTTTATTTTGTTTACAAATTTCTGAAGTGCATTCAACTCTTGGATTAAAAGTTTTAGACTTGACTTCTTGGAAATTTTCATGACCACATGCATCACATGTATATGCTTGAACTTCAACTGCTGGTTTAACATCTGAAACTCTTGTAATAATACCTCTAATTGTTATCAATTGACCAATATGATTACCTTTAACATTTCTAATGTTCAATGGTTTAGTGGTTTTACCTGTTGCAGCTGTAAATGGTTTGAAATATAAATTATAACGTCTTAATAACTGTGGTGGGAACAATTTATCAGTAAATAAATCACCAGATTCATTATCATTGACTGTTCTAGTTGGATCTAAGGCAGAATTCTCATTTTCTTGTAATCTATTATGTTGTTCTCTATCATTATGTAATTTTCTTTGTTTAATAATAACATCTAAAACAGTATCTTTATCATCGATATTAATTGATGGTGGTGGCAATATTTCATCAATTACTGTTGAAAATAATTCAATGAAATGATTGGCATTTTTAGGTATTTCTTTTGATAATTCATTAGAGAGATCTTTGTTACTTTGAAAGCTCTCAAATCTAACTATATCATCTAATTCAACCGTTATATTATCCAATTCTCTATTAGAAATTTTTTGTAATAATAACATGTATTTTGGGCCTGCATCAGGGGAATTTTCTTCTCTTATTAAATCGATATCTTCTTCCCTTCTATCATAAAAATCTTCTAAACGATCTTCATTGGATGAGAATAGTGGTGTACTCTTATACTCTTGTAAAAATGATTTAATTTCTTCTTTTAATTTTTCATAGTCTGGGTATGAACTATACGTCTTTGGCAAACTTCTACCAAAATCTCCAGTTGAAACACCATCCATTTTTTAGATATGACTTTACTTCAAATTGTCTATATGGCACACACTAAATATATTAGAAACGTAAGTTCAAAATTATGAAACCATCTTTAAATAATAGAATTGACAATTCATTTGGACGCCTTTTTCAATCTGCAACAAATTTTTATTTAAGGAGCAAGTTTTAACAACTAAAGGTTATAAATATCTATATAAAGTGTTTCGCGTGTCATTTTCCCTTTTCGGTAATTAGCCTAAAAGGGAATCAACCTTTTTGAACGCTATGATTTTATTGTCGATAAAGTATGGTTAAATATAATATATTTTGATATGCAAAGTTTAGTACACAAACACCGATTCAAGTTAATATGTAAATAGTAAAACAAACTAAAAAGTATATAAATAAAAAATAATAAAAAATATGAATAATAAATGTATTTTTTTTTGGGGGAAAGAAAATAATATACAAAACACATTGAATGTAAATTTTGAAGTCCAAATTATTGCAATTTATATTGTTTTTCTTTTCTATCATCCTACATTTTCTTTTAAAATAAGAAAGAAATTTATATATGACCAATTACTTATCAATTGGTTCTTCTCAAGTTATCATAAGGTTCAGAAGGAATATATCTTTTTAAAAGGTCATAACCAGATTCCTCCAAAAATTCAAGTTGAATTTTCAAAAAATCACCACACACAATATCTTTATCTTTACCTTTAAAATATGCAAATTCTGTATTTTCTTTACAAAAATGTTTTTCAATCATCTTCCATAAGAATGTTTCTAAGTCGAAATCAACTCTTGGATAATCACCACCCAAATTTCTCATTTTTTTACCATCTAAATCTTGTGTACATTTACCATCATATAATGCAAATGGATCCATTTTAGTTTCATGAACATGATAAAACATTGGTTGAGAATTTTCAACTTTAAAATTATCTGTAAATAATTCTGTATAATCATATTTAAAGTCTTCACCTTCAGCTTCAATTTTTTCTTCTATACCTTTGTAAGCTTTTTGTAAATTTTCGTAATCAACAATCGGATTATATTGGATAATTGATGTATCAAAGAAGAGATCATATTTGAAATATCCATAGGCACGATCAGGCATTTTATTAACTTGATAATATTTCAAATTATAGAAATTTGAAGCAGCAACAAAAGTTTCTTTATCACCTTCACCTGCACCACCTTGTGATAGCAAAGGATAATAACCAAATTGTCCATCTAAATTATAATATAATGCTAATAATAAAGCTTTAAAATGAATTTTTTTATTAATTAACATTTCACCCGATTCTGTTGTCCAATCAGGAATTGAACCTTCCCTATCATGTAATGATACTTCATTAACTAAAACTTCTTTATCTTCATCTTCATTTTCAATTTTAAAATATTTAATATCTGTTTTAAAATCATTTAAATGACGAACTCTTTTACCCAATTTTGTACCTCTGACTTGATAGAATTTAGGTGAAGTTGTTCTACGCCAATAATCTGGCCAAGTAATCATTGTATAATCATTGTATAATTGTGAAGTAAATAAAGGATCTGGATTAATTACTGGATAATTATCTGAATCTAATAAGAATGCATTTTCAAAAGATGAAGCTAATAACGCAAGAGATTTATATTGATAACCAGTTACTTTAATTTCTTCTAAAATTTTTGCATCGAAAACATCTTGTAATTGAACACAACGTGCATTATATTTTGGTAAAGTTGTTTCACAAAATATTTCCTCATATTCATCATTAGTTGGAATAATAACTTCAACAGGTAATTTTGAACCTAATTTTCTTAAAGTTTCAATAACTAAAAAGGCAAACCAAGAATATTTACCACCACCAACAATAACATAACCTGAGCCTGAATAGAATGATGGGATTATATCTGGTATATTATCAACAATAATTTTATGTTTTGCAGTTAAATCTTCAATAAAGTTATCAGGGAAAGTTAAGAAATGATTACAATCATTTTCAGATAGCCTATCACCTGATTCTGCATAAAATAGAATATTATCAATAATAGTTTTACCATTTTCCATTCTCATTCTAGCTTCTAATGGATATGATAATTTATTACCATAAATTAATTCTAATAATTGAGTGAAGAAATGTTTTGTTATTTTATTACCTTTTGAAAAATCTTCAGGTGTTACTAATGATAAACCGGTATCCAATTTAATTGACCAATCTTTATCGGAATCTAAAGGATTTGGATTAATATCATTTTTTTCATCTTCAGTATATTCTTCAATTATATCTTTGATAATATTTTCATCTACTAATTCGTTTTCTGATTCTGTTTGGGCATAAGATGAATCTTGAGGTGATTCAGGGTCAAATTCATGATGAGTTTCCTTTTCATTTGATTCATCATTTTCATTTTCTTTAGATTCACCTTTAGATTCTTCTTTAGATTCTTCTTTAGATTCTTCTTTAGATTCTTCTTTAGATTCTTCTTTAGATTCTTCTTTAGATTCTTCTTTAGATTCTTCCTTAGATTTTTCTTTAGATTTTTCTTTAGATTTTTCTTTATTCTCAGTTGATTTTTTTGAATCATCATTTGAATTATGAATTGAATCTTTAGATTCATTTTCAGTTGGATTTTTTAAATCTGTTTTGGAATCATTTTTTAATTCTTCTTTTAATTCTTCCTTTGATTCTTCTTTTGATTCTTCTTTTGATTTTTCTTTTGAATTATCTTGAAATGATTCTTCTGTTAAATGTTCTACAAAAGGTCCCTTTGAATTATCTTTTAAAATACTTTTAAAACGTTCATTTGAATCAACTTTAGTATTTGATTTTTCATTTGATAATTGTTCATTATTAATTTTTTCATTATTAATATTATTATCATTATCATTATCATTATCTGAAATTACACTTGAAATTGAATTTGATAATGATGAAGATTGTTGATTTATTATTAATAATAAAAATATTAATACAATACTTGAAAGTAAAAGATACTTTATTCTTCTACTTATTAAAATCATTTTATATTAATTATATGAATAAATGGTGAGTAAATGAAATGTAAAATGAAGGAAAATAAAAGAGTATAACAGAATAAAAATTTTAAGTAAATGATGATTTATTTTAAATTAAGAAAAACAAAGAAGACAATCAATTAGTTATAGGAAAGAAATGAAGTGAAGAGCGGTTAAAATGTATAAAATGAATAAAATGTAGAAAATTGAAATAAATTAAAAGAAATTTAAAGAAAATCAAATTTGTTGATAAAAAAAAGTAATTAAAATTAGCTAATTGTTTATAATAGGGACTAAATAAAATTAAACTATAAGATTAATAATATTTACAAATAAGAAAAAAATGAACAATGCTTGCCATAGAAAAACTTAAATGATTGAATGGCAAATAACAGTAACTAATTAAAATTAAATCCAAGAAGAACACCACAATTAGTAAATTGGAAAATTTTTCTAAAATAGATAGAGAAAATAATAAAGCGAATTTATTGATCAATCACAAGTATATTTTGAAAACATTCAACTTTTAACTGCAAAGGCAGATCTGAAAAGGGAATAAAATTAGGAAACAGAAACCTGATTTTGTTAGCAATCCCGAACTAAACAGAAAAAAAAAGAAGACAACAGCTCTCAACGTGCCACTATAATTGAATTGTCGCCACTAATTTCGTAATTTTTGTATACAATTTTCTATATTAGTAGCACAATGTTAAGTGCATTAAAAAATTAATAATTGGAGAGAAATTAAAGAGAGGAAGTGTACGGGTTTTCGATACTTTCCATTTTTTTCAATTTGCAAAAGATTTTCCGTCAATTAAAATTGGATTCTTATAGTGAATTTAATTTAGTCGTCAGGTGGATAATTATTTATATATAAATAATCCGAAATTTAAAGGGTTAAAATTTAAACGCGTTTTTATTATGCAGGTCAGATTAAATTTTAAATTATATTTTTATAATAATTGATTAATTGAGAGCAATTGTAGGAGGGTGCTAGATCGGGAAAAGAAAAACAGAGAATTAGTATGATTTGTTTTCTTAAGATTATACTAGATCGACGCGTCTATGTTTATGTAATTTTATTAAGTTATATTCTTTTTATATTTCTATAATATACACATATTGATCTATAATAGATATATATTGTGATTATATTAAACTGTTATATAGTTAAATAAATTATAATATTAATTGTTTAATGATATTAAACTGCAATTTTAAATCCTTAATCTATTAATCTATTTATTATCTTAATTCGTAAGATATTATAAAGTTTTAGGTTATCTTAATAATATATTTATCATTTAATCCATACACTCCATGTATAAGATTTTACTATAACATAAATTTAATGCATTATGTATGTCTTTATCCCATACGTCATAAATTAAAATTTTATTTAAAATTAAAATTTAAATAGTTTATTTTGATTCCGTCTTTACCCAACTAATTTATAATATATACCCACTCAATTATATGATTAAACACTGTAAATACTGTAGACATTGTAAAATAAAAAGTTTCCCGCTATTCCGCTTCTTTACCCACCCATTCGCCCCATTTAGTATTTAAGCCATTCTTTAACCTCGCACTTTTTGCCAGTCTCGCCAGTCTCGCCAGTCTCGCCATGTTCGCTATTTTTCCCAACCAATCAAATCGTTTTAAAATGCCATTTCGGCGAAATGAGCGAACTTTCTTTATACAAATTAGCTGAAATTTAATGAGGCGTAAGAAATTACTGGAATTTTTTTAATTTCCTTGCACGGGATTTTTTTAAATTAATTATCGGTACTTTGACCGAGTATAAAATAAGTGCAATTTCTCCATTTTTGTTTTTCCTAAGCTGATCCTGCACTGGATGCGTTCTTTTCCTTATTCATTTCATTTAATTCCATTTATTTATATCGTTTGCCTTAATTTCTTATACTTTTCCTTTTATTATTTTAATATAACTAATCTTTATTTGATTGACGATCATTTAATATAAAAACAAAATAGATAATTCTAAAATTACTCTCATTTAATTAATCAAAAACAAAAATTTTCCTCTCATTTTAATATACTATTTCTCTACTTTATATTTATTAATCAGATTAAAACTTGATATTTATATCTTTAATTATTTAATTTTTATTCTAATTATTCTAATTTAAAGTCTAAAAAAAAGCATATAGAAATGTTAAACTTAATTAATTTAATCACTTCTAATTCAAAATCAAAATCAGATTCAAATTTAAATTCAAATGATATCTCAATTCAAAAATCTGATTTTGATGCTGATGTTTCAACATTTCCTTCATTAAATCAAAATGATTTTATTAAGGATGGTGATGAAAAAATTGAAACTTATAGTGAACAAAATTTTGATAATAATTCATCTTCATTACATTCAGATATTTCAATTGATGATAATGAACTTAAAGAAACAATTTCAATTTCAGATTTAACTGATGGTAAACCTTCATTTTTAGTTATATTCTTAACAATTTTAGCATCAATTTCTGGTTTTATGTTTGGTTATGATACTGGTTATATATCTTCAGCTTTAGTTTCAATTGGTAAATCATTTGGTAAAGAATTATCTTATGGTGAAGAACAATTTATTACAGCTGCAACTTCACTTGGTGCTTTAATTACTGCAATTTTATCTGGTATTTTCGTTGATTATTCAGGTAGAAAACCTTTATTAATGTTCTCAAATATAATGTTTGTAATTGGTGCAATTATTCAATGTGCTTCACAAACAGTTTGGACAATGATTGTAGGTAGATTTATAATGGGTTTTGGTGTCGGTGTTGGATCTTTAATTTCACCTTTATATATTTCTGAATTAGCACCTTCAAAATTTAGAGGTAGATTAGTTGTTATAAATTGTTTAGGTATAACAGGTGGTCAATTAATTGCTTATGCAATCGGTGCTGGTTTAAATCATGTTCATAATGGTTGGAGAGTTGTCGTTGGTTTATCAATGATTCCACCAACTGTTCAATTCATTTCATTTTTATTCTTACCTGATACTCCAAGATTTTTAATTATGAAAAATAAAATTGAAAATGCTGAAAAAGTTTTATCCAAAATTTATCCAACCGCTTCAATTGATTCAATTAAATCTAAAATTATGGATTTACAAGAAGAAAATGATAATGAATTTAATGATATTAAAAATCCATTTGTTAAATGGTGGAAAACGGTTTTGGAATTACATAAAACTCCTTCAAATTTCCGTGCTTTATTCATTAGTTGTGCTTTACAATCAATTCAACAGTATACAGGTTTCAATTCTTTAATGTATTTCTCTTCAACAATTTTTAAAGCAATTGGATTTGAAAATTCAACAGCTGTTTCAATTATTGTTGCCGGTACAAATTTTGTTTTCACAACTATTGCATTCTTTGTTATTGATAGAGTTGGTCGTAGATTAATTTTATTAATTTCAGTATTTTTAATGATTTGCTTTTTAGTTTTAAATGCAATCGCATTCCATTTTATTAATATTACATTTACAAACAATAGTGCAAGTGTTACTGGTAATATTCATTCTTGGGGAATTGTTATTATTGTTGCAATGATTTGTTTTGTTGCCTCTTATGCAATTGGTCTTGGTAATGTTCCTTGGCAACAAAGTGAATTATTCCCACAAAAAGTTCGTGGTGTTGGTGCTTCTTATGCAACTGCATCAAATTGGTGTGGTTCTTTAATCATTTCTGCAACATTTTTAACAATGTTAGAAAATATTACACCTACTGGTACTTTTTCATTATTCGCAGGTTTTGCTTTATTATCATTCATTTTAATTTTCTTCTGTTATCCAGAATTATCTAATTTAGAACTTGAAGAAGTTCAAGAATTATTAACTGGTGGTTTCCATGTTAAACAATCAATGAAAATTGCAAAAGCTAGAAAAAATAATGATCATCCAGCTACAATTCACAGTGATGATAATCCTGAAAGTTTCAACAGTGTTTAATTGAAAATTTAACTCACAAACTTATAAATAAGTACAATTTACTTATTATTACATTGATACCTTTATTAACTTAATGATTAATTCATTTAAGTTTTATATCCGTTATTTATATATTCGTTTCGCCAAAGAGAGGCACTGGTAATGTCTTCTTCATTCATGTCTCATTCATATATTTATACATATATGAATATAATTTATATACCCATTTATGTAACTTATTAAATATTTAATAAATAATAATTAATGAAAAATTAATATTCAAATTATTAATAAAATAATTAATAAAGTAGAACGATTTTAAAATATATAATGAAATTTAATATCGAGGGAGTGGATAACCGCATTGGGCAACGATAGGAATATTTACTTCATATTGGAAATTCTAATCGTTCATTATATGTATACGTGCATCTATATCAACATTAATAAAGGTTTGATGTTTTATAATCCTCAGTTAATTATCTAAGCAATTTACTCATTTATAAATAAATATACAACATATAAGAATGTGTGAACAAACAGGTTATGATTACCTGATTTATATGTGGGATGACGATCAGTCGAAAAACTTTGATAATCTCAAGAGCACAAATACTCAAATTGATTTGAAATCATTGAACTATTTATCTCCACTTAAATCATTAGATTATATATCATGTCCAATTTGTAAGTTACCATTTATTGAACCTTGGAGTACAATTTGTGGGCATACATTTTGTAAGAGTTGTATTTTTGAAAGTTTGAAAAGTGTACTTGGTGAGAGATGTCCTTTGGATCGTGTTAATTTAAAATTATCAAAAAAACTAAGAAAAGAATTAAGATTAAATAATAACAATGAAAATGAAAATGATAGTAATGAAAATGAAAACAGTACTGAAAGTTTAGATTATATTGAGAATGAAAGTGATATTTATCCAGCACCTATAATTATATCTAATATGACTGATGATTTAGAGATTTCTTGTTTAAATAGAGATAGAGGATGTCAATGGACAGGCGAACGATGGAGTATTAAAAAACATTTACAAGACAATTGTGAGTATACCCGTGTGCTTTGTTCCTGTGGAGAGCTTTGCGAACGAAGAATATTAGTTGAATTTGGAATGTTAACAAAATTACCGTCAGGGGCATTTTCAGTAATATCGATACAATGTCATATAGATAGAGATATTATTTTAACTGATGAAAGTGATGCTTATGGGGGAAATTTTAGTGATTTAGACGAAAATATTGATTGTAACAATATTATAGATAATATAGATAACGACAATAGCGATAATAATGAACATGAAGTACATGAAGACCATCAGATAAATACTGAGAACAGTACTAAAGAACCATTGATAAAGAAATCTTTAAAAGTATGTCCCCATACTCTAATCGATTGTGATAAATGTGGTACAAGTATTAGACTTATGGATACCAAAAACCATTTAGAACATGAATGCTTGAAAAATATGACGATATGTAGCGGATGCCATTTATCATTCCCATTAATGCATTTAGAAAATCATCAAAAGCATTGCCAATTAATATATGTGGATTGTCCCGGGGAAAAATATGGTTGTACGTGGAAAGGTCAACGTGAAATACTAAAAAAAGTACATCAAAGTGAATGTGTATTTATAAAAATGAGTGATTATCTGGATAAAATGGAAAGTAATATAAAAAATTTAAATCGAGAAAACGATAGCTTAAGATTACAGATGAACAGTATGTTAAATGCTATAGTGAATGGAAAAGTTCATAACTTAGGTTATCCATTAGAACTTGAGGAGATAGGGAATACAAATGGTTGGGAACAAATACCGACACATAATCATTCCCAACACATTAACACCAATACTGACATTGATAATGATAATACAATCAGTAATGATATTTCATTAACTCTCCCTGTTGCATCTTCTTCTTCCTCTTCATCTTCCTCTTCGTCTTCATCATCATCCAGACATAGAATAAGTATGTCAAAGGTGAAATTACTTATCAGAGAACTGGAAATAAATAAAGACATGAGTAAAATATTAGTTGAAGATAATGTTAATTTAAGGGAACAGTTGAATTCTCAAAGAGCAATGATATTAGGCTTACAACAGCAGATGCAGTTTATGATGATCGAAAGGAGGAGAATGTTTGTGTCAAAGGCAAGTTCCTCTAAAAATCACGTGGCTACAAAGTTGTAACATTTTGTATATTACTTGTATATTGTATAATCGATTCGATGATAGATATGTAAGCAACCTTGGTGTTTATTAGTATTAACACAAGATTGGGAAACTACAAGAATTTCCTGAAGTGAAACTATTTTTACATATATATATATATATATAACGACCAGATCGTTAAAATAATAAGCGTGCCGTAAATTATTAAATATTTCCTCACAAAATTTATCACAATCAACAAATTAAAGTTTTATGGATGTGTTGTAAAATGTTTCATAGTCATCTTTATTCTTTTTGTTATTCATCATTTAAGAAATTAATAAATTCATAGTAAAATAAAGGAGAAAATGTGTGAAGAATTGTTAGTTGAGCAGCATGTTAATTATGTCAAAGATTTATTTAGACATCCTTCATATCTTATCCACTTTATGGCTGATCACTTGAAGATGAATGCGTTATATTGGGGATTGGGTACTTTATTTCTGGTAGGCCACAAAGAAGAGTTTCCAAGAGATGAAGTTATTAAATTTATATTGTCATGTATTGATGATTCCACGGGTGGATTTGGTGCAGCCCCAAATCATGATGCACATATGTTATCAACATTGTCAGCATTACAAGTTTTGAAGATGTTCGATGCAATAGATCATTTATCAACAGTTCAGAGAGATAATTTAGTTAATTTTATTAAAAGTATGCAATTGGAGGATGGGTCATTTCAGGGGGATCAATTTGGTGAAGTAGATACTAGATTTGTATATAACGGTATCCAATGTTTAGCAATACTAGAAGAATTGACACCTGAAATTGTAGATCCAGCCGTTAATTGGATTCTTCGATGTCAAAATTTTGATGGATGTTTTGGTATGGTACCTGGTTCCGAATCACATGCGGCACAAGCTTTTACTTGTATTGGTGTATTGGCAATGACCAATTCACTTGACAAATTACAAAATAAGGAACTGTTAGAATGGTGGTTATCTGATCGTCAAGTAGAGAGTGGTGGATTGAATGGACGTCCAGAAAAATTACCTGATGTTTGTTACAGTTGGTGGGTTCTTTCCTCACTTTCAATGCTTGGTAAATTGAATTATATTGATGGTGAAAAGTTACAAAAGTTCATACTCGATTGTCAAGATTCTAATAAAGGAGGGATAAGTGATAGAAAAGATAAAGAGGTAGATGTTTATCATACATTTTTTGGAATTGCAGGTTTAAGTTTACTGGGTTACAAGAACCTAGCCAGAGTTGATCCAATTTACTGTCTTCCCTATAATATTACTTCTTCAATAAAAAAATATCCGTATGTATAAACAAAAGATACTATTTTTTAAGGTTAGCTCGATATAAACACACACACATATATATAACTATACTAATAAACTACCCTCAATTTTGTAGTTTGAGAACTTGGATAATATTCCAAATAGTTTCCGTGAGAATTGTTATAAAATTTTCCCACATTTGAGACTAAACATCCCTTATACATAGTCGATAACGTAGGTGCTGAAGAATCAGCCATTATTAAGCAATCCGGTAGAGGTAAAAGATTTAGAATAGGCCAATAATTTGGTAAGATTTGTCTAGTTTTAGAGGCAAAAGGTGATAAAATACCTTGATCCAGTAAAGTTTTAGTTATTTTCAAAAATTTACTTTCATCTGTTGTTTCCTTTGCTGTTAACTTATCAATTTCTAAATTTTGACTGTTATTTAAGAATGACATTTGAGAGGATGTTATATTGTTAGAAAGAAGGCTGGAATTGCCATTAATGTTATTCTGCCTTGTAGCTTGGTCTATCTCTTCTTGATCTAATTCACATAAATAAGAAAAATCATTTCTTCTTAGTGTTTCACCTAGTTCATCTTTGACAATTGCAATATCATGTGAAAGATAATTAATTCTACATGGATTAGAAGACCAAACCACATCTTTTGCAACACGTGCTAATCGTGACCCAAATACCGTTGGTATTTTCATATGTGGCCAAATAGAATTAGAATTTTTAGTTACCATTGACATCCATGGATCCTCATCCCCTGGAACAAAAATAAGTTTGCAATGTTCACAGATATTGGTGAATTGTTCTAAGATAGTCGCTAAGTTATCAAAGCTAGCTTTATAAGCACCAGATGATATCATATTGTTTTGTGATGAACCTTCAGTTACTGTTAATGCTTTTGATGTGAAAGGACCTATAAAAACTATTGAGATCGTTCTATCATGAATATCTATAACTACATGCTCTTCATTTTCCTGTTGATCTAATCTATTCTTCCTCTTTTTTTCTGCTTCTATATTGAAAGTTAATTCTGTTTCTAATTCTTGTAATGTCTTTTTCACTTTTGTTATAATTTCCAAATCATCTAAATATAAATCTCCACCTAAAACAACTATTTTATGATCTTTATGTTGGGTTATTTCTTTCTGTGTTAATGATTTCATTGTCAGATCAATTTTTCCATTTTTTGAATAATCCCAATTGAAATCCAAATAACCCATAGCATCAATTGACAATGATCTATCCTCAGCTGGTGGATGAGCAATCGATAAAACATGAAATTTACCAGCTGAAGAATAAAATCCATCAACTATTAAAAAGTTTCCTGAAACAAAATATGTTTCTGTTGAAAAAATACATTGCTTTAGAACTAGTTCTATCTTATCGGTATCATCCTGTAATTGCCATATACCAAATGAGTTTAAAGTAACTAAACCAAATAGTACAAATCTTTGTTCATTTCTTCCAAGTAAATTTTTAACTGATGTAAGATATTTGGGTTGATGTGTTTGATTGACAATTTTGGATTCTCCTAAACTGTCATACTTCATTTTATGAAAAATATCATTTCTATAAATTCTATCTCGTAATAAATCAAGCCTAGTTAGATAAAAATTTATTACATCATTCGAATCTGGTAATTGTATTAGCTTTGAGACTTCTTCAGGGAAATAATCAAATTGTTTACGTCTCATATCATAAGCAAATTTAGTATAGTGACTGACTTCTAATACTTTAAAGTATGATTTCCAATCTATCAACTCATCGTTATTCAATTCTGAAATATTTTCCCTATTATTATTACTATTATCATCAACATTTTGTAATCCCATAGATTGAGAGCTCATTATCATGGAAGAATCATAAGTTGTAGTATCAAAATGTAAGGAGTCATCTGGATCTAATTCATCTAATTTACTTTGAGATTGGTTCATTAACTTTTGTTTTTGTTGTTGTTGTTGTTTCTTTTTTATTCTTTGTTCATTTGCAGTAATCTCTTTTATAACTTGGCTTACACCATTACCATCAATGAAAACTCCACGACCTTGTTCTTTCCATAATTTTGCAATAGCATCCAAAAATGCAGACGTCTTGGGATCTCTTTTCCATTTTGTACCAAATCGACGTCCAACATATGAAGCTAGCTTCTCTAAAGCAGAAGATTGAACGTTCAAACCATATTTTTTTGAAAGCACTCGATAAGCAAAAGGTCGAAAAACTGAAGGATTTAAATCAATTGGTAAAGTTGGTTCGGCCATCGTTGGAGGCTCTATAAACGAACTATCCATTCTGGTATTTAGTTTTTCAAAAAAAATGTAGGTTTTTCTTCAAGCTTATTAAAGAACTTCTTGGACAAAAGATAAACCTTTGAGTCTTTAAATCTTGTATCTAGTTATTTTAATCTTTTCTAATATAAAATGTATATAAATTTCATGTGATGCCTGAGTTGTGCACGAATATTAAAAATCACCGCGTTGAGAACATTGAAAAATGACGCGTAGTTATTGCTAACATCAAAAATAATATCAAATATAAATAAAGGAATTCCCAAACGTCCTTTCTATTTCACACGGGGAACACTGTTTTGTGTTTTGTTTTGTGACTTTGGAGAGTACACATAGTGTAGTAAGTAATTACGTGGGCATATAATCAGAATGTCATATATACCTAGTCTGAAGACACCTTTGGAGCAATCTCGAAGAGAATTCAGAAGCTCTTCAAGACTAAATTCAACAAATGGAGTAACGAATACATCAACAATAAATCCAAGATCATCACAGGTTAGATTTCAAACGGATAAACCATTGAACAAAACATCAATATCATTGGACGTATCAGAAAGGGAAAGGAGGAAGCGTGAAGCTCTAGAGTTTTTAAGAAGAGAAACCAGAAAATCCAATTATTCTATAGGAACACAACCATCGAGTTCAACAAGTCGAATATCAAGTAGATACTCTACGTCTAATGTTAGGAAACATCCGGAAACTTTGAAAACCTATGAATTACTGGGAGAAAATCCAATAAGGCGTGTACCAACAAGTTCTAAATATTCAATATACGATGATCAGACTATTAAAAATATAACTAAAGATTCATATATTAAAAATCCATTAAGATATAATTCTCGTATAAGTGATATCAAATCACGAGTTTCAAAACCTTCAATATCATCTCAGTCTCATAATTCAAGAAACAACAGTTTACTGAATTCATTAAGTAATTTAGGATCAAAAGTTTTCAGATCAATATTATACAATGAACAAGATACAAATATCAATGAACCTTCAAATAATTCATCTTATAATTCATTAAATTCTGTAGATTATATTAATTCCAGAGAAGAGTTTTTGAAAAGTGAAATAAAACAAAAAGAGTTAGATCTTCAATTAGCTGAAAGGAAAAGATATTTAGATGAGTTAAATAGAAAAATTGAAGAGACTGAAAAACGTACAACTGTTGAATCACCAATTCAACAAGCAAAACATATTGATAAACAAATAGAAAAATTAGATGAGAGATTGCAAAATATATTAGAAGGTGTACAATCAAGTTCGAATGAAAAACTGTTAAAAGAAATGGAGTCTATTAGAAATGAACTGACTACATTACGTCGAAAACAAGAATCTAATAATATGAGATTTGAGTCGAAATTTGAAGATATGAAATTAGAAAATCAACTAAATAGGCAAAAATTTGATCAACTATTTAATGAACTTGAGGAGAAAAGGAAACAGCTAGATCAAGAAAAAAATCTGTTAATTAAAAAACTTAAAATGAATGATCGTAATTTTAGAAATGAACAAAACGATTCCAGTTTCATAGGCAAAGAAACTAAAAATTTAACAAAAAAACAAAAATCAACGTATATCGATAGCTTCGATGCTTTTAATAGTTCTTCGGAGGCTGATAATGATCTTAACGATGAAACTGAAGATGAGCAAAATGAAGAAGAAAAAGAAGAAAATGATCATGATGATGATATTTTGAGATATATTATTAAAAATCGTCGAAAATCAAATATTAAATCAAAAAATGTCAGAAGTAAAATTAGAAAAATTAGAAATAATTTGAATAATATAGACAGTGTCACAAAAAAGTAAGAAATAGGTTTCTAGAAATTATGTATAAATTTATATATATATATATGGATTATAAATGTTTATAGTATTGATTATTTATACATTTACACATTTATTTATGTATATTGAGAATGTATTAAATATTATTATGTACTATTATTAAATGAACTGTGAACGATTGAAACTGAAAATCAAATTAAAATTAAATTAGATGCTTTGGGAAAAGGCAAACGAACAAAAATGTAAAAAAAATTGTTTTAGATATTTTAGAATTTCAAAATATCAATTATTTTCTGTGTGGACTATGGAAATGTCTTCTAAATATACTTACGATTGAATCTCTCTTTTCGTAACTACTTTTGGTAGAAGTATAATCACATCCAATATCGACTTCATCACCTGAATTGTATGCATAACAAGTTGTACCAGCTGAACAAGTCATTTTAACCCATGCACCAAAATTACAAATTGCAAAAGCACCATCTTCTGAACAAGCAATTTCACCATCCGTACACGATGTTGCAGAACCTAAATAAAGACCTTTTGAGAAGTTTTCATTAAGACATTGAGCTTTTGCTAAACCACTTAAGGATGAACAATCAGAATTAGTTGTACTTTGTTGTGAAGTTGTTTGTGTTGGTTCTGATGTAGATGAAGTTGTTAAAGTTGATAATGTTGTTGAAATGAAATCTAAAGATCTTGCATTAGCAACCTCTGATGTTTCACCAACATCATTATTTGCAGTAGTAGTGGCTGGAGCTGCAGTAGTTGGTGCTTCGGTAGTTGTTGGAACGACAGCTGCGGTGGTGGTTGGTTCTGTAACTGCTGGAGCTGTAGTTGTTGATTCTGTGGTTGGAACTTCTGTAGTTGTTGGTTCTGTGGTTGCTGGAGCTGCAGTGGTGGTTGGAGCTGCAGTGGTTGCTGGCTCTGTAACTGCTGGAGCTGTAGTTGTTGGTTCTGTAACTAAAGTAGTAGAAGAAGATGTTGAAGATGTTGTTGTTGTTGGTAAGGTGGTTGTTGGTAAAGTGGTTGTGGAAGTAGTTGAAGAAGTGGTTGAAGAAGTGGTTGAAGAAGTAGTTGAAGAAGTAGTTGAAGAAGTAGTTGAAGAAGTAGTTGAAGAAGTAGTTGAAGAAGTAGTTGAAGAAGTAGAAGAACTTGTGGTTGATGTTTCAATTGAACCTGATGAATAAACACTCTCTAAAAGTGACTTAAGATTATTACCAAAAGTGTCATCATTAACAACATTTGAACTTGACCATGAAGCATCCCATAAAGCAAAACCACCAAAATATGTATCTTTATTATTGTAAATATAAGTTTCAAAAGTAGATTTAATTTCATCAATGGTTGCATAACCAGAACCTGCAGCACCACTACCAGCTGGTAAACCAACAAATAATTTTATATCTTTATTTGGTGAGACGGTTTCTGCATACGTATTCCAAGTATCCCAATTAAAATTTGAACCAATTGTTGAACAATAATTATTATAAAATTGAATAAATGCAAAATCAATTGAGGCATTTTCTAATAAATCACCAACAGAGGCATCAGGATATGGACATTGAGGTGAAGCTGATAAATAATAATCTTTTGAAGTATCAGCATCAAAATATGTTCTTAATTTATTTGCAAGAGCTGCATAACCAGTTGAAAGATTATTTTCAATATCAAAATCAAAACCATCAACAATTGAAGTATCAAATGGTCTATCAACTGAAGAATCGGAACCACCACCAAAAGTATTCCATAAAGTTGTTGCATAATCTTCTGCATCTGAATCTGAAGAAAATCCATAAGCACCAGAAGCACCACCTAATGAAATTAAAATTTTTTTACCTAAAGATTGACAAGTTTCAATATCTTCACCAATTTGAGTACAATGTAATAAACCGGATGAGTATGAATCACTACAAGAATTTGCAAAGTTTACTTGAGTATCATAACTTGAACCGAATTCATCAATAAAAGAAAGAATAATAATATCTGCATTTTCAGTTTGACAAGTTGTTGCTAAATTTGTTTGTGAACCTTGTGAATTTTGACCCCAATAAATGGCAACGTTGGTATGGTCTGAAATTGCATATACAACAGTTGAAAAAATAGATAAGAGTGCAAATGAATTTAACATTTTATAGTATTATTGGTTTTTGTTTGTTTATTTTATATTTAAAGAGTGACTATAGTTAATAAATTAACAATTATTTGAATATTTTTTCTAAAAAGAGTGATTAATAGTTGGAAATTAGTAATAAGATTATTAAATAAGTTATTTATTGGGTTGACATAAACTTAGTTTATTTAATTATTTATTTCTTATTAATATTGATTAATATATAATTGTTATTTGATAAATGAGTGTAATGAGTTAGACTTTGTTTAAAGAAAGAACGAATGAGTGATAAAAAAAGTGTAAAAAATGGAAAGAGAAAAAGAAAAGGACAAATAAAGTATTCTAACAATTTTAGATGGAGAGAAAAGAAAGAAGGTTGGGAAAATATTGACAAACCAAAAAAAAGCTGAAATATTAAACGGATAAAATGGAGATGAAAATTTGAATTAGTGGTTATTCATGGATATTTATATTTTAAATAACAAATTTCAAATTGTATTAATAATTTTGAAACAAAAATGGAAACTCAATGATCGTGATCAATAGTTCACTGCATGAATATCTACATTAAGTTACTGAATGTTAATTTAAACTTAGTAAACTATTAAAACAACAATAGAAACCCTAGAATTCAAAGTATAAGTTTCCTAAATAGGAAATAGATAAGGCCAGCAACGCTCACCTCATTCATATAATAAATTAAAAATGCTTGTTATAACATGTGCGAATTAGGCAAAAAAATATAAAGAATGGCTTTGAATTCACTCAAATTAAAACAATGAGAATTAACATGAAACTTTTCATAAAGCAAAAAAGAGAAATTGATAAAAATAATCACAATAAAACTGGTGGCTGGTTACATTTTTTTTCCGAATTTTGACAAATTTTATACAAATCTACTAATTTACCATGTTTTAGTATAATAGAAAAATCTATTTTTTACTTGAAAAGTCCAGGAACCATCTACGTCTAAATAAGGTATTAGTTATCTGTCATTGTCACATTGTTATTTTCGGCATTTAGTTTATAATTAGTTTTCTATTGTTTAATTGTATTCTTTTTAAGAAACACTTTATCATTATTGTATTGTTGAAATAGTCTAAATTTCAAGATTGTTTTTATATCTTCGAAGATTTTTTTTAATCATAATGTCAAAGTAACTAGGCCTATAATTTATTTTTTTTAGTCAGTCTTTTACTAAAAAAAAGTTGTATGATTGATACAAAAGAAAGATTAAAATTAAAATACAACGAAAAAAAAAATGAGAAGGTAAACAATGAATAATAAAAAATATGATAAATATGATAAATAATGAAATAATATTTAGTTAACTTATTATATAAAAATAAACTTTACTTCTTAATTCAGCTGTTGATTCATCTGTATCATCTTTAAATAATGGAGACCAGTGTTCCATTTCAATAAATTTTGAATTAAAATTAAATGGTTCTTGTTCAGCTAATGTGAAAAAATCCAAATCATTTTGAAATAATTTTGGTCTATGTGGTGAAAATGTTACTAAGATTTTACCAGTGATTGGAGTTAATAATTCACGACAAGTTTTTAATAATTTTAAGTGTTCACTATGATTAAATATTACATCACTTAAAATTATTATATCAAAAGTTTTATTAATATTATTTGTTTTATCTTTTAAAGTTGAAACAATTTCATCAGTTGAATTACCCCAAATAAAACCTAAAGCGGAACAATTTTTTGAAACTTTATTTTCAATTATATTTTTATTTATATTATTAATTAAATTTGGATCTGGATAATCTGTTGAAATTACATATTTTGCACCTAAATGAGCTGATAAAATTGATGGTAAAGCACCACCTGAACCAACTTCTAAAACAGTTTTATTTACAATTAAATCATTGGCATTTTTTTCAATAAATTTTGCTAAATATAAACAAGCATGAGTTAAAATATGACCATATAATGGAGATGAACCAACTAAATTAATTTGTAAATCTGTATTTGTTGTTAAAGTTGAATATGTTGCAAGTGTACCTGGTTCATCAATTAAAGTATTTGATTCATTTGTTGCGAATAAATTCTCGGGTATAATTTCTTCTGACATTGTAATATACTAATTAGATTTACTTGATTAATAATCAATTTAATTTATCATTAAGTATATATGTATATATAATATATTATGAAAATGTATATGGTTTATTGATTTATAAATATATCAATAATATCAAATATAGTGTTGAAAGAAACGACTAACGTTCTTACTAATCACTCTATGATTAAATTGAAAATTTGAAAATTTCAGCTTAGTTAACTGACGTGAATGTGAAAATTCAAGGAATATAAAGATTTTTCTTTAAAAAAAAAAAATAAAAAAAAATAAAAAAAAATATTCAAATATTCAAATATTCAACTATTAAAAAAATCGGGATATGAAATGTCTAAATAAAAATTTGGCTGTGCAAAAAAAAATTAAAAAAAATTCGGAAGTTGCTGACGTAAGCACCGCCACAATAAAAGAAAGAAAAAAAAAGACAATTGTTTTTTAGCGACACATTTGACGCTATTTCCGTAGCAACTATCTTACTATAAACTATGCGATGCAACTAAACCACCGGTCCCTTTTGTTTACCAACGGATTTATCAAGTTGATAGCCTCCGCTCTGTCCGACTGCTTATGTCAGCATTTTTTGCCACTGACTTGGCTTTTCTGAGGGAAAGCGCAATTAAAAGTGAAATTTTCCTTTTATTTCCATTTTTTCTCTAACAGGAAACTTAAGTTGCAGTATTTACAAAATTTTCAGTATTTTCAATATTAATTAAACGGCTGTACACTCATTTCTGAAAAATTATATATAAGTGGAGTGAGTGTAGATTTTGCACAATTTCGATACAAAAATTAACTTCTTATACTGTATATCATATGTTATATATATACTATATTTGAACTTAACTAATAAGTAAATTGAATAAAATTACTTTTTACAATCTTCATCTACACTTTTTCTTTTTCACTTTTTCTTTTGTTTTATCTTAGTAATACTTTGTAATAAGTTTAGTTATATATACCATCTATCAACCATTCATTAATTATACTTATAATATTATTAAGGTTTTACCCTCACTCACTTATCTTTTATCATATTAAATAATTTAAACAATACCCCCCACACTAAAAAAAAAATTTACATAGAGAGCTATTTATAGAAGGCTGCTTGCAAAGTATAATTAACAATTATTTTTTAAACTTTTCCATTATTCATTCTTTGCTTCTATTATTTTCATTCGTTCAAAGGGAGCAACGACTATTATCAAAAAAAAATATTACTTAAAAAGAAAAAAAAAGGATAATATATTCATATAATAATGAAATTAATATTAATTATTAATTTATTATTATCATACTCATTGTTAGTATTAGCATTAGATACAACAACTTCATTAACAAGTTCAAGTATAACTTTAGCAAATGCGGCAACAACAGCGGTAACGGCTGCTACAGCAACCGGTATAACCGCAACTACAACAAATACAGCTTTAACGACAACAGTATCAACATCATCAACATCATCATCTTTAACTTCTTCGACAACAACTTCTTTAAATACAACTAAAACTACAAATGATAAAACGACATTAACTAAAAATACAACTAAAAAGACAAAAACTTCAGATACTCGTACTTGGGTTTGGATTACAGTTACAAAAGGTGTTGTGGTTTATGCAACTTCAACTCCTTGGGTTCAATCATTTTATCCAATGTATACATCAATTTCAACTTGGTCTTCAGGTAGTATTGGTTTAGGTACAATTAAAGGTTCTGTTGGTGTAACTAGAACTTATGCTTATAAATAATCAACCAATAATTCTAACTACCATCATGGATTAATGTTTATACTCTCCTTTTTGATTTATTTTTCCTTCTTTTTTGCTTTTCTTTAGTTTTCTCTTTTTGTCTGTATTTTAAAGAATTTTGGTTCATATTCGGTTTTTTTTCAAATTTAATTCTACACTACTTTAGTTTTCATACCTCGTTTTGATATTTTACTCTCCTATTTCCAATTAATTTAGATATATATAAGTTTATTAAAATATATATATATTGCATTTAACTATATAATCTCTTATCTTTTTTTTAATTAATTATTATTATATTATTGCAGAAAATTTCATTTATCATTTACTAATTATATCATTATTAAGCAAATAAAGAAAATTTTTAAAATAAGATTAAATTAATTACATAATAATTAATGGTTTTGCACCTCTATTTTCAGAATCTTTATGTCTTAAAAATTCTATCTTTTCTTCATCACCTAATTTTAATACTTTCTTAAAAGTTTCACCAATTGCTCTTAATTTTGCTTCATCACATGATTTAGTCCATAAACCAATCTTAACTGCACCTTTTCTAACATTAAAAACAACACCATTAACTTCATTTTCATCTTTTTCAATTGTTTCACCAATAACACTTAATAAAGCTCTAATCCAAAGTTCATTTAAATCTTCCCTTTTACCTTTAAATTGACAAAACCATTTACCACCTTTTGCATTTTCTTCATCTTCCCATTCTGGTCTAATATCATTTCTAAATAAATGATAATCTGATCTTGGTGGTAATTCATTAACTTTTGGAATTGCATGGAAAATTCCCCAAAATTCTTCAACTGTATTAAATTTAACAACTGGTTTTAATAATTCAGACCAACTTTCATTATTATCAACAGGTGGTTTAGTATACCATAATGTCCAACTTGAATTAAGTGGATGTTTAACATTAAATTCATCATTTTTTTCTAATACTGTTGTATCCTTTTTTTCATCTAATGATAAATCTTTAGTTGCATTGTTTAATTCTTCGGTAGACATCTAAATTAGTTAATTGATTAATTATTAATAAAAAGCTTTTAAAAGTAATAATTGTTAGTATCAAATGTTAAGGGAAAAAAAAATATATTATAATAACTATTTAATTGATTATACTGAAATTTATTTAATTGTATTAATTTTAAGTTTATATTTTTTTTCTTTATTTATTTATAATATAAATTTCTAAATTTCTCATCATCACCAAAAAC
Source organism: Pichia ethanolica (assembly GCA_030570435.1). NCBI lineage: Eukaryota > Fungi > Ascomycota > Pichiomycetes > Pichiales > Pichiaceae > Pichia > Pichia ethanolica. The sequence goes on along the minus strand of JAJLVP010000264.1, from coordinate 67,143 downwards.
TGAAAATCACATTATCCATTAATACATACCTTAGAGAGACAAAAATGAAACGTATACTTGTTAGACAAAGAGGAAATCTAAAAGAGTTAAGCAGAAAGAGGTATAACAAATAAAAGATTAGTGAACAGTAACTGATCCCATTTCTCTAAATCCATGAACAACTAATTCGCCAACTTTCCTCTCTCTCTTTTCACTCTGTCTTAATAATTTACCGTCAAAGTTTTTTTTTTCATGCGACGAAAACGGGGAATTTTTTTATAGTATTAAAATTTTTTATTTATTTTTTTTTTCTTTTTTTCTTTTTTTTTCTTTTACTTTTTTTTTTTCTAATGATTTTCTAAAAAATGGAGTCGATAGACGCATGTTTTTTTTTAGCGGTATATTTTATCCGCTATTATCATCTATTTGAATTTATTATTATTATTATTATATCTCTCCGATATCACTAAAACTTTCATAAGTCATATGTTTTTTTCACTCCATTGTTTCAGGATAGACATCTATTCAATCAAGGATGCAAAAGTTGGAAAATGAGAATAACGAGGATAAAAATAAAAGACAAACAATTATTATTGATAGAGGTTTAACTCAATCAGGTTTAAAAATTCATGGTATTAATCCAATTTTTTTAATTGAAAAAATTTTACGTGAAAAAATTCAAGATTCAAGTTATTGGCATATAACGGCATCAAAATTAAATTTTTATCAATTACTTAATGAATGTGTTGAAAATGTTAAATTAATTGGTACATATTTAAATAATTCAAAGACTAAAATTTCAAAATTTATAACTTTATTATTTAGATTATTACAATTTAAAATAATTGATTTTGAAATTGTTAAATGGATTATAATTGGTGATCATGGTTTTAAATATTTAACAGTTTTATTTATGTTATATGCCAGATTAATTTGGGAAAATTCAGTTGAAATTTGGAAAATTTTAGAATTAAAATTTAATGATTTTAGAAAAATTAGAATTATAAATGAAAATGGAATTGTTTCAATTACTCATATTGATGAAATTGTTGATTCATTATTAGAGAATGATAAATTTATCGATATGGCATTACCAAAATTAGTTAATAGATGGATATTAGAAGATAAAATGGAGTTACAAGAACGTGAGAGTGATTTAATGGATGAATTTGAAGATGAGATCAATCAAGAAGATGACGAATAATAATAATAATAATAATAATAATAATAATAAATTATTGATTTATTACATATTTATTTGCTATATAATTTACATAATTAATTTAGATAATTTCATGTTTTCTTTTTTTTTTCAAAATCCTCTATTTTTCGCCCTTGATGTTCGTTTTGGTGCTTTTGTTGTATTACTAGCACTGTTATTTATTTGATTATTCAATTGTGATTTCCTTTTCGGTTTAAAGATTGGATCTGTTAATATAGAATCTAAATTTAATTCATCGGGTAATAATACCATTCTAACCTGACTTCCTCGTATTGTCATATGTTCTAAAACAGATATTGAATTATCAATAGTTGTCATTTTGACATCCTTTAAATTAATATTCATATTCGGCGATACTGATAAAATTGTACCTTGAACTAAATTTCCATTTTTTAATTCAACTTGAACAGACTCATTCTGTAATTTCATCAAAAAATATACCAATTTCATTTTATAATCAAAATCCGTTTAATATTTGATATTATTTGTTTACTTTTCTAATAAATAACAAATAATAAATAATAAATATAGGAAAACCAGTTTTTGCTCTAAAAGTTCAATAAAAAATATCCATTTTCATGAAGCCTAGAACTCGCGCTTTTGAATAGTTGAAATTCTATGCTGTCCATATTTTCTTTTACTGTTTGGCTTCGATTTTAGTAGGGCGAGTCCTGCTGTGTTCAATTTTTAATTGACTTTCACTGAATTACTGTTGTTTTGGTTTTGTCTTGTCTTGGTTTGTTTTGTCTTATTCTTTTGCTTTTTTCCGAAATCTAACTAATATTGGTATTGGTATTGAAGTACACATCTCACAATGGTAAATTTAATTATCAATCCTGTCTCTAAAAAATTTAAAAAGATTAATTGCGATACTACTCCAAACACGCGTCTATCAGCAATTATCGATGCTTATGCAAAGAAGAACAATGTTTCGGATCCAAATAGAATTAAATTCTCTTATATGCCAGATGATAAATTGAATAAAAAGAAAATTACATTAAAAAGTTATTTAACACTTGAAGAAAATGGTTTAAATTTTACAGAATCTTCAACAATCCAAGTTTATGCCAAAGATGTCGGCCCACAAATTGGATGGAGAACTGTTTATTTTATTGAATATTTAGGTCCAATGATTATACATTCATTATTTTATTATTTATATTATGATGCAAGTAATATGAATTATACTCAACTTCTCGCATTTAATTTAACTTTATTACATTATTTAAAAAGAGAATATGAAACTTTATTTATTCATACATTCTCAGCTGATACAATGCCATTAGCTTTCTTATTTAGAAATTCAGGTCATTATTGGATTATTAATGGTTTATTTATTGCATTTTCAATTTATTCACCACAAGATAAAATTTATGATACTAATACAACAACTGGTAAATTATTAAAATTTGTTCATCATGTTGAAGATCGTTCACTTGATGAATTAAAATGGTTTGGTGGTGCAATGATAATTTTTGAAATTTGTAACCTTTACTGTCATTTAATTTTAAGAAGATTAAGATCAGATGGTTCAAGAGAACATAAAATTCCTAATGGTTTTGCATTTAATTTAGTTTCATTTCCAAATTATTTCTTTGAATCACTTTCTTGGGCTGTTTTCGCAATTATGACAAACAATTGGTCTTCATATTTCTTCCTTGTTGTCGGTACAGGTACAATGATGATGTGGGCAAAACAAAAACATGCTAGATATAAGAAAACTTTTGGTGATAAATATCCAAAGAATAGAAAAGCTATGTTCCCATTTATTTTTTAAGGGTTTTTTTTTTTCTTTTCTGATTTACGATTAAAACCATAAGATAAATTTAAATATGTTTTTATTTAAATAAATTTTATATATATATTTATATATACGTATCACTTTTGTGTATAAATTGCCTTATAAATAAAAAACCAGACGAAATTATGTGATTTAACACACAATTGTTACCTTACATGCTTAAAACGGCTACATGTAATAAATGGGTGTACACGCAAATAAAATAATTGGCTAAACATGTGCGCAACCGCAACCGGACTTAACTCTTCGTTGTTATTATTGCTTAGTTTATTTTTGGCACTGCTGACATTTACTATCCGAATATAATAAATTGTATTCAATAAATAATTTCAACATACATTTCCGTTTCTACTCTCCTATTCCTTCTTATTTCTTTTGATAATTGCTAAAAGTAAGAACATTGAATTTGGAAGATGCCTGATAATCCAACAGGTGTGGCACCAAATCAAGACCCCGCTGTCCAGCAACAACAACAACAACAACAACAAACAAATTCGATAAGTTCGTCAACTTCAAGTAAGTTTTCTGATAATTTAACAAAAACTATTAGTAATGACACATTAAATAACACTGCATCTGCTCCAGTGATTGAAAGAAAACAATCAACGAGATGTATTAGATCTCCATTACCATCATCCATTTCACGTCAGCATAATACTGGTACCAATTCAAATCATCACAGACAGTATGTTTTACTGAGAGATAAAACTTCAAATAATACAAACAATAACAGTATTATAAATTCACCAAATATTCTTCAAGATTTGTCAAGTAATCCACAATCACCTCAATTACTTTCACAACAAACACAAACTATAAATATCGGTAAACCAAAACCTTATTTAAGAAAACAACCTTCAGCAAAATATGTCTTCTCAGTTGATGATAACGAAGATGAAGTTGAAGAAGATTTGACACGTGAATATTTAGAAGGTTATACTGATGCACTAAGACAAAGGTTTAAAACCTCTTTACAACAATCACCACTACTTACAAATGATTTATCAAATCATAATTCAAATTATGATAATAAAAAAAGAGAATTGGAACAAGATGTTATAAATAATTTACAACAAGCAAATAAAAATATTAAAAATCTGAAAGAACTAGAATCTGATACATTGCATAAAAATCAAGAAACTTATGAAGATGATGACAACTTTAATAACGATAATGACTCTTCACAAGGTAATAGCAATGATATATTCAATAACAATAAATTTACTAATGAAAATAATGTTATTTCTAATAATAACATACCAAGTATTCAAAATGATGATGATGATAATGATGATAATGCATCAATTATGTCGAATGAATCATTTACATTAAAGGAAAGACAAGTTGCAATTAATGAAACTCATCCGTTCGGTATCAGAATTTGGAAACCCGCAATTTATAAAAAAGATAGAAGTGTTCAAAAAGAAGCAGAACTTGATATCCATGCCATTCCAGGTACTAAACCAAGTGTAAGTTATTCAGTTAAATTTTTTAATATAATTTGGGCTTGTACTTTTGGTTTATTATTATTTTTAACTTGTATGATCTTAGGTACAGTTACATTCTTATTTTCAATGTTTTGTAATCCCAGAACAAATTCTTCTATTAAATATGCTAAATTTTACTGGAATCTGGGTTTTTACATACTTTACCCTTTTGGTAAAATTGTTATACTAAAAGCAGAAAAAAATTATATTAATGAAGATGCCAATGTTGGTAGTTCAATCGATGAATTTGCTAGATGGAGAACAGAAAATCAAGGTAAGTTATTTTTTTCAGCACCAAACGCTTTTAATACTCACAGACAAGAATCAGATGAAAACATCAATAATAACAGTAATAACAGTAATAATAATAATAATAATAATAATAATAATAATAATAATAATAATAACAATAATAATAAAAATAATAAAAATAATATTACAAATAATAATAATAGCAATCCAACATTAACGGGTAATTCCAACAATTATCCTACTGATGCAATAAATAATGAGAACGAAGAAGAAGAAATCTTTTACAAAAAGCGTTTCTTTGGTAGAGGTGATTGGAATATTGGTCGAATTGTATTTTATATTCAATATTACCTAATTTTGATTCCTATTGGCTTGGTAATTAGTTTTATTACTTGGCTTTCGGCATTTTGTATTCCAATGACTAAAGTTTTGTTAATCATGGCAAGTCATATAAGACGTCATCCTCTTGCACTCTCGTTTGAAGATGAAAATAAATATTATCAAAGACAGTTAAATAATCCTCAATCTTGTAAAAATGAATCATTCTTAATTCTAACATATCGTTCATTTGGTTTCCATTATTATAGATATACTGTTGACGGTACAAATATCTTTTTTATTAATTTAAATTTTCTTGTTATTTTTACAATTTTAGATTTTTATTTTTTTAAGGAAAGATTTCATTGGGTTAGCCCCTTAACTGACTCAACAGTTATATTTGGTTTGTGTTTAGTTTCTATCATTCCATTAGCATATTTTATTGGCCAAGCGGTTGCATCCATTTCAGCTCAAACTTCAATGGGTTTGGGTGCTGTCATTAATGCATTTTTCTCAACAATTGTTGAAGTTTATCTTTATTGTATTGCACTAGATCAATCAAAGGCAAAGTTGGTTGAGGGTTCATTAATAGGCTCTATTCTTGGTGCCGTTTTGTTGTTACCTGGTGGCTCAATGTGTTTTGGTGCAATTAGAAGAAAAACGCAAAGATATAACCCTGCTTCTGCAGGAGTTTCATCTACTATGTTAATGTATGCTATTTTGGTGATGTTATCACCAACAATTTTATACGAAATTTACGGTGAATATAAAGTTCGTTGTCAAGCATGTGAAATTTCTTCTGGTGAAGATTGTAGAAATTGTCATTATTATCAACCATCTGTTGTTATAGATCCATTATATATCAATTATTTGAGACCTTTTACAATTATTTGTGCATTGAGTTTATTCTTGGTTTATTGTATTTGTTTGTTATTTACTTTGAAAACACATGCCGCTTTAATTTGGTCAAATCCGGTAACAACAAAAGAGAAGAAACCTGAATCAACACCAAATGTATTACCAGCACCTGTATCAGAAATTCAAAGTGTAACTTCTTTCAGTTTAAATGATCAAAGTTCTACTTTAAATAATAGAAAAGCATCAATTCACAATATCAAGAATGACCCTAATATTACAAATGTAATGCAATCATCTAATCCTCAGTTACAATCTGTTGCCCAACAACTTCCACAACAGGCCGAAGCTTCAGGTGGTCACGATGCACCTAATTGGTCACGTACAAAATCTACTACTATTCTTCTACTTGCTACATTATTATATGCCGTTATTGCAGAAATTTTGGTTGATTGTGTTGATGATGTTTTAAAATCCATTGCAATCAATCCGAAATTTTTAGGATTAACAATTTTTGCACTTGTTCCGAATACAACAGAGTTTGTTAATGCATTTTCATTTGCGATTCATGGTAATGTGGCATTAAGTATGGAAATCGGTAGTGCATATGCTCTTCAAGTTTGCTTATTGCAAATTCCAATTGTAGTTATTTATTCAGTTTGGAATTTTACTAAAACATATGCAAGTGATAGTTTACCAATGTTAGTATCAAAAGCAGTTAATGGTGGATGGAGTGGCCTCCCAAGATTAACAAATTTAATTGGATTAGCTGTTTCCCCGATAACTGATATTAATTCACAAACCAGCTCAATACCTGTTACAGATGCAATTACAAATACATTTGGTGTTTCAACTGGTATAACTGATTTGGATACTAATAAAATTGAAAAAATTGGAGTTGATAAAATCTTTTCATTAATTTTCCCACATTGGGATTTTATTGCCTCATTACTTGGGGTTTATATGTTTACATATATTTATACAGAAGGTAAAAGTAATTATTTCAAAGGATCAATTTTAATTTTCTTATATATTGTTCTTATTACGGGTTTTTACTTTGCCTTAAAAATTGACAGTGAAAGTGTTGCAGGTTTTGAAGCTTTTGCGGGTAGAACTTGGAACTGAAAAACATGAAACGATGGTTTTTTAATTAATTATATCCTTTATTTTGTTTAAGTACTTAATAATAATCCATCTAATTATTTAATTTTTGTTTATAAATTTAAATTTAATATTACTAATATAAAATATAATATAAAATACGACCAAAAGAATTAAAAAGAAAATTTAGCAATATAATTATTTGTTTAAAGTTTCAGCAAATGCTTGATCTAAGATATTTACACCATCTTCAATAACTGAATTTTCAATATTAAGTGGTGGGACAAATCTAAGAACATTACCACCTGCAGTAATAATTAATAAACCTAATTCTTGAGCTCTTGCAACAATTTTTGAAGGATTTTCTTTACATTGTAAACCTAAAATTAAACCTTGACCTCTAACTTCAATAATATCATCACTGTATTTTTCTTTTAATTCCAATAATTTTGATTTTAAGAATTCACTCTTTTCATTAACTTTATTCAAGAAATCATCATTTGCAATTCTACCAAGAACATTACAACCGATTCTACAAGCTAATGGATTACCACCAAAAGTTGTACCATGATCACCAACTTTTAAAACTTTTTCAACATCTTCACTAATCATTGTTGCACCAATTGGGAAACCATTACCTAATGCTTTTGCCATTGTTAAAATATCAGGATGAGCTTCCTTTGGTAATTTTGAATGAGCCCATAAAGTACCAGAACGACCCATACCACATTGAATTTCATCATAAATTAAAACTGCATTATTTTCTTTACATAAACTTTTTAATTGAATTAAAAATTCAGGTTCCATTGGATGAACACCACCTTCACCTTGAATTGGTTCAATTATAACACCACAAATATTTTTATTAATTAATTTTTTAACAGATTCTATATCATTTGGAGTTGCAACATGAACACCTGGGATTAAAGGTGAAAATGGTGCTTGATATTTTGGATTTGGTGTTACACTTAAAGCACCCATTGTACGACCATGAAAAGAAGTTTTAAAAGTAATAAATTCTGTCTTTTCTGGTGAGATTGATTTACCATGTTTTCTAGCAAATTTTAATGCAGCTTCATTTGCTTCAGTACCTGAATTACAAAGGAAAACTCTTGAAGCATCATGCATACCATTAAATTTTTTTGTTTGATCAACTAATTGTTTACTTAATTCAAGAGTCCAAGGATTGTGATATAAATTTGAACTATGCATTAAAGTTGAAGCTTGTTCAAACATTATTTTAGCAATTTCAGGATCAGAATGACCTAATGAAACAACTGCAATACCTGAAGTAAAATCAATATATTTTTTTTGATCTAAATCATAAAGATATGAACCTTTAGCGGATGCAAGTATAAAATTTGGGCGTGCATAAGTTGTGACTTCGAATGGAGCATGACTAGATAAAAATTCAGATGATGAAACTAATCTCTTTGAGACTGTTGAAGAGAGAGTTTTTGATAACTTGCTAAATGATAACATTTTTTATTGAATGTGAAGAAATAAAATTAAATTAAAATAAATTCAAACAAAAAGGAAAGAAGAGAAAAAAGGTTAAACAGAAATCAAATAAGTAAGAATCAAGACGAAATAAATATTGGGAAGTAAAGTAAATGAAAAAAAATGAAAAAAAATGAAAAAAAATGAAAAAAAATGACAACCGAAGATTATATATATAATGAAATGGATGCAGTGTCGCTGAAAAAGGTAATTGACACCACTTTAAGCGCTCTATTAAGTGACTCACTATTTGTTTAGAGTTTTCTATTGGATTAATTTTAAAAAAAATTACAAAATGTAATTACGTCAGCACGTCTTGTAACCATCTGTGCACCAAGATAGCTTTTATTTTCAATTTTTCAATTTTTCAATTTTTCAATTTTTTACGAATTTTTGTGCTCCTTTTTTTTTTGTTTGTTTGATTCTGCACAGCTTAACCATAATAATGATGAGAGGAGTGAGTGAGAGTTTGCAGTGTTTTCAGAAAGAGGAACATGTTTTGGAAGGTTGGTCAAAAATTCAAGAAACCTGAGTGGCATAATATTTATTTATTTACATTCTTCTATACCATTCAGATATACTATTTTAAAGCAAACAATGTCTGCAACCAAATTGTTTAATGTCTCATCAGCGGAAGCTTTTTCTAAGCTTCCACAAAAGCTTCAAAACTTTTTCACCAGATTCCCACCAATGCCAATTAAAAAATATTCAGATAAACCAACAACAACAGATGCAGCTGATGCCAATCCATTTTTACCAAATCGTCATCCAATTACAGGACGTACACATGAACCAATATATAGCTTACGTCGTCAAAGTGATTTATTTAAACTTGCATATAAATTTGGTATATCTGATTTAATGCCACCACTTGCAAATAATAAGAAGTTCTTCTCAGAAAAACAACAACAATCACCTATATTGAAAGGTGTTCTTTATCCTAAAGGTCATAAATGGGAAAGAACATATGCTGAAAGAAAGAAGAAAATTGCTGATGCACTTAATGAAGTTGATGATATTTTAATTAAATATAGAGGTAGTAAGTATAAGAAGAGATTAGAAAAGAGAAAATTAGAGGAAAAGAAATGGATTTAATTAATTAGATAATTAATCTATTTATTTATAAAAATTCATTAAAATTAATTTAAATAATCTGTACATAAATCTTATAATTAGATATTTATATTTTTATACGTATATATAAATACATTTCTATATATAAATAAATATTTTAAATGATTACTATAGTCAAGGATAAAGAATATTTTTTAAAAACTTTTTGCTTTATTATATTAATTTAAATTAATTTTATAATTTTAAATTTTTGAAAATTTCTTCTTCAGTTAATGGTTTTTCAGTTTCAGTTGAAGTTGTATCAGCAGATGAAGTTGCTGATGAATCTTTATTATTGAATTTAGCATTTAAAATCTTTGTTTGTTCTAATGCATCTGATTTCCATTTCTCTAAAACTTCAGATTCTTTTTCGAAACCTTCTTCAATTACAGTCTTTGGATAAACAGCTCCAAACATTTCACTTTCTTCCCTAGCGATATTCATTTCAGTTTCATCTTGAATTTTTAATCTATAATATTCAAATTTAGCTTGTTCATAAGAATCTAAAAGTGTTTTATCTTCATTATTCATTAAATATAAAGTTCTTTGAACAACACTTTCACCATCTAATTTTTTACCAAATTGTCTTAAATGACTCCAATCAAATGATTCATTACCTAAATTATGTTCATTTTCAACTAAATTTTTTGGATCTGCAAGTTCCCATGGATGTTGTTTATAAAATAATAAACGTAAATCATCTTCAATAAAATGTAATTTTTGAGATTTTAATAAAGCATTATGACTAATTGAATTATTATTTTTTGAAAATTTAACTTTTGTTGCATAAAATCCATTTGATAATTTTTCATTAATATTATTAATTGTTGATAATTCATTTGATTTAATTTTTTCTAAAGTTTCTAAATTAATAGTTTTACTAATTGAATGTCTTGGTAAATTATATGCAAGTACTTTATACCAAGCAGGTTGTGATGATATAAGTCCTGAACTTAAATATTCACTTGTTCTTTGAAGAACTTGATTAGCAGATTTGATCGAATTCATATCAACTTGTCTTTTCAATAATTCTAATGAATAAATAATAAAGAGAAAAAGAAAAAAATTGTTACGTATTTTATTTATTTACTTATTTATCATCCTTTCATGTTAAAATCATCAAGCTTCTCTCAGTTTTTTTCCAAAAATTCATTTATTCATTATTCATTATTTTTCAAAGTGAGAAAAAACTAGTGTTAATTTTTAGTGTGAAAATTAAACAAGAAATGAGAAAAAAGCTAAATATTAGTGGCTTACGTAATTCGACGCGTCGCTTTATTCGGAATTTCTTAACTGGAATTAATTGTTCCGACTACTTAACATAAATATGTTAATATTACTAATCTAAATAATAATGTCCCTATTTTTTCGAGTAATTTGTTGTTTCAATAAAGAATATATGTCTTGTTACTTGTATTTACTTATGAATTTGTATTTCCTTTTATTTATTTATTTTTAATTCTTTCTTTGTTTTAATTTTTTAGTAAATAATTTAATAATTAAGAAATTATGAGTGATATTAAAGAAACAAAAGTTGCAATTATTGGTACAGGTATTTTTGCAAAGAAAGCACATTTACCATCATTAGAGAATTCACCATATTTTAAACCAATTGCATGTTATAATCGTACAATTTCAAAAGCTGAAGAATTTGCTAAAAGTTCAAATTCAGATATTAAAATTTATAAAGAATTTGATGATGCATTTAAAGATCCAGAAATTGATTTAATTGATGTTTTATTACCAGTTCAATATAATCTTAATGCGATTAAAAAAGCAATTGAATTTAAGAAAAATATTGTAATTGAAAAACCAATTGCTGCAAATTTAAATCAAGCTCGTGAAATTGTTAAAATTTCAAAAGAAAATCCAAATATTTTAATTGCAGTTAATGAACATTGGGTTTATTTAAAAGCTGTTAATCAATTAAAATTATCAATTAAAAAAATTGGTAAAGTTGTAGGTTTTAATTATCATTCAACTGGTTCATTTAATTTTAATAATCAATATTTAACAACAAGTTGGAGACAAAATCCTGAACATATTGGTGGATTTTTAAGTGATGGTGGAGTTCATCAATTAGCACTTTTAACATCTGTTTTAGGTAATGTTGATGAATTAAATGCTAGAACTGTTCAAGTTAGACCACAATCTGGTGATGTTGACGTTGTCTGGGCATTATGTAAAATGAAATCAGGTTTAATTGGTTCTTTTAATTATGGTAGTGCATTTGGTAATAAAGAAAAAAAAGGATTTTTCGAAATTTTAGGTGATAATGGTTCAATTTATTATGATTTTTCACCAAAAACTGGTGATAGATTTATATTACGTACTGGTGGTTTAACTAAAGATGATGAAAAAAAGGAAGAAGAAATTAAAATAGATAATGAATACTGGAGTACTGAAAGGGAATTCGAATTATTAGGTAAAGAATTAAATGGTGAAAAAGGTAGTATTATTTGTTGGCCAGAAGTTGCATTTCATCATTTAGCAATTGTTGATGCAATGCTGAAAAGTTCTAAAGCTGATGCAAAAACTGTCGTTGTTGAAACACCTTAATTATTTGTTATTTATATATCTTTTATAATATAATACTTTTTAAATGAACATAATTAAGATCAACTAATTAACCAACCAGTCAATCTATTTATAGAATTGGCGTTTATCTCTTTCTCCTCCGCAATTAGCAGCTAATAATTTTAGTTTGTTAAATTTCTGATTAACACGCGTTGACTGCCTAATTGGGATATGTCATGGCTGCATAGAAATTAAAAAGGGGGCTGGCTTTTCTTCTTTTTTTATTTCTTTTCTTTTCTTTTCTTTTCTTTTTTGATGTCTGATTATTGTACTAAGTTGTTGAATAGTTACCAAGTTATATATTGTTTCCTTTTCTACATAATATTATCTTTTCTTTTCTTTTCTCCTCTTTTCTTTTCTTTTCTTCACTATTTATCTATTTAGTTCTGGTAAAATACACTTTGCTATAGCAATACAGTAATGTATAAAAATAAAGAATCTTTACATTTATCAAATAATCAAAAAAATGCATCTACTTGGAAGTTCATATCAATAACATTAATAATAATCATATATGGAACAAATTTACTGATATCACAAGTTAATAGTCTTTATATAAATCACAAAAATTATGAAAATCAAAAAATAATAAATATAAATTCAAAAACATTTAGTAATATAGATAAAAATAATAATAATAATAATAAACCATTAACTTTTAAGGATGTTAGAAACGGAACATTTTATCCTGAAATGAAAGAAATTCAGTGGATTCAAACTCCAACATCTTTAACAAATGATTCAGGTGATTATATTGTTATTGAAAATCAAAATTATTACTTGAAAAGTTTACTAGATTCAGATAAATTATTAACTTTATATGATCTAGGAAATTTAATTCAATTTGATAATCATAATTATACCGTTGAATCGGTAACTTTTAGTAATGATTTAGAAATTGCATTATTAACCTGTAATAAATGTCATAATTGGAGACATTCATATTTTGCATCTTATTTTATTTATAATGTTCAATCAAAAGAAATCCAACCTTTAATAGATTCCGATAATAACAATAATATTGCCTTATCAATTATATCACCAGATTCGAATAAAATTGCATATATTTTAGAAAATAATGTTTATATTAATAACATTTCAAATTTTTCAAATCCTATAACGACTCAAATTACTTTTGATGGTAGTGCTCAAATATTCAATGGTAAACCAGATTGGGTTTATGAAGAAGAAGTTTTCGAAAGTGATACCGCATTATGGTGGTCTCCAGATTCTTCAAATTTAGCAATTTTACGTTCTAATGATACAGAAGTTCCAATTTATCCAATTCCTTATTTTGTTCAACAAACTCCAGGTAATTCATCATCTTATCCAGTACTCGATGAAATTAAATATCCAAAGGCAGGTTTTACAAATCCAATTGTAGATTTAATTATTTATGATGTTAAAAATGATATTTTAAAATCATTACCTAATTCGGATCCTTTTTATAATGATAATGATATAGATAATACTGACAGACTAATTACAGAAGTTACTTGGGTTGGTAATGATCAAGTATTAGTTAGAGTAACTAACAGAGAATCTGATCTTTTAAAAATTTTCATTATTTCATGTCCATTATCTAAAAATGGTGAAATTTCATCATTTGTAACTAGATTTGAAGATGGTAGAGGTGAAAAATCATGGTTTGAAATTACTCATAATACAATACATATACCAAAGTCAAAGAATAGATTACTTGATGGTTATATCGATATGATTGATGTTAATGGATATGATCATTTAGCTTATTTTTCTCCACCAAATGCATCTGAACCTAAAGTTTATTTGACAAATGGTGAATGGGAAATTGTTAATGGTGCTGCTGCTTATGATTTCGTAACTGATAAAATATATTTTATCTCAACTGAAAAATCATCTATTGAAAGACATGTTTATTCAATTAATATTGATGGTACTTCAAAAACAAATATAACAAATATTGAAGATGAAAGCTGGTTTGATGTTTCTTTTTCAAAAGGTGCTAGATATTTATTATTATCTTATGAAGGTCCAGATGTACCATATCAAAAATTATTAGATTTACATTCTCAAACTTCAAGTGATTTTTCAAGTAATGATAAATTAAAAGAAATATTAAATGAATATGATTTACCTCAAATTAATTATGGTAATATCACATTAGATGATGATTTGATTTTAAATTATAAAGAAACATTACCATTAAATTTTGATCCTAAAAAAAAGTATCCACTTTTATTTTTTGTTTATGGTGGACCAGGTTCACAATTAGTTCAAAAATCATTCTCTGTTTCATTCTCTTCGGTAATTGCAGCAGAATTAGATGCTGTTGTTGTAACTGTTGATGGTCGTGGAACTGGATTTAAAGGTAAAAAATTTAGGAATATTGTAAGAGATAATTTAGGTTATTATGAAGTAATTGATCAAATCGCAGCTGCAAAATATTGGATTTCAAAGGATTATATTGATCCGGATCTTACAGCTATTTGGGGTTGGTCATATGGTGGTTATATGACACTTAAAACATTAGAGTCAGATGGTGGTGAAACTTTTAAATATGGTATGTCAGTTGCTCCAGTTACAGATTGGAGATTTTATGATTCAGTTTATACTGAAAGATATATGCATACACCACAAGATAATACTGATGGTTATGAAAATAGTAAAGTTCATAATGTTGAAAATTTTAAAAATGCAACAAGATTTTTATTAATGCATGGTACTGGTGATGATAATGTTCATTTTCAAAATAGTATGCAATTTATTGATTTATTAGATGTTTCAGGTGTTGAAAATTATGATATGTATGTTTTCCCAGATAGTGATCATAGTATACGTTGGCATAATGCAGGTATCATAGTTTATGATAGATTGTTTACTTGGTTATCAAGGGCTTTTAATAGAGAATTTGAAAAAGATTATTCATTCAGCAGAATTGGGGGTAATTATAACGATGTTATTGATGATCGTTATTATATAGATTTATACGGTTAAATTAAATTAAATTTTTAATAGTTAGATAATTAAATAATTTTACATTAATATATTATAATTTAAAATTTTACATTATATTCATTAATTTTCGTCGTTTTATAACACAAAATAAATAAGTCAGATATGTGATGATTTGTCCATAACTAAGTAAACAAAAATGAGATTCTAACACTTTTTGTTTTTAATTTTTTCTTTCAAATCCATATCCATCTAATCCATAAGCCAATTCTTGTTCTAAATCAATATTGCTAGGGTTTTCAAATATCATTTCTTCAGGGTGTGGTGGTAAATCTTGGTCGGTATATTGTAATGTATCAGTTGGTGTTAGAATAGAAGGCATCATATCTTGATGTATATGCTGCTGTTGTTGTTGCAATTTTTGATGTTGTTGTTGTTGTTGTTGTTGTTGCAATTGTTGCTGTTGGTGTAACTGTTGTTGTTGTTGTAACTGTTGTTGTTGTTGTAACTGTTGTTGTTGTAACTGTTGTTGTTGTTGTAACTGTTGTTGTTGTTGTAACTGTTGTTGTTGTTGTTGTTGCTGCTGTTGTTGTAAAAATATTTGAGATGAAGCATTTTTTTCATCTGGATATGAGAATTTTGAAGAGTCAAATATTTCTTCTTCACCTGAATAAGGACGACGTACAAAATCTCTAAATGCACGTACTTCATGAATAATCATTTCACGCATCATACCCAAATCATCAACGGCTTCAAAATTAAAATCAAATTTTTCTGGACAATTTGGTTCATCTAATGGATCATGCCAAACTTCTAAATAAGGATGTTCTAAAGCTTCATCGACTGTAATACGTTTATTTGGTTCTAAAGTTAAAAGTTTATCTAGTAAATCAATTGCTAAAGGTTCAGCTTGTGGGTATAAAGTACTGAATGGGATTTTTGGCATATAAGGTAAAGAACGAATATATGCTTGAGCTCTTGATGATTTAATTGTTTGAATAGTTTCTTCATCAGGTGTTCCCAAAACACGTAAGATTTCATTTAATTGATCAACATAATCTTTACCTTTAAAAATTGTTTGGCCACCTAATAATTCTGCTAAAATACAACCAACTGACCACATATCTATTGCCTTTGTATAACCTTGAAATGAAAGTATAATTTCAGGAGCTCTATACCATCTAGTTGCAACATATTCAGTTAAAAATCCTTGATTTTTTTCAGGATCACTTGAATAACCTCTTGCCAAACCAAAATCACAAATTTTTAATTCACAATCAGCATTAACTAATAAATTACCTGGTTTTAAATCTCTATGTAAAACATCAGCTGAATGAATGTATTTTAAACCACATAAAATTTGATAAACAAATGATTGATAATGAGAATCAGTTAATGGTTGTTTTGAACGTATAATTTGATGTAAATCACATTCCATTAATTCTTCATATAAGAAAATTTCATCAAAATTACCATTTGAATCAGGTATTATATCTAAATCACATAAAAATATAATATTTTTATGTCCTCTAAAATGAGCAAGTAATTTAATCTCTCTAAGTGCACGTTTACAAAGGATTTTTTTTCTAAAGATATTTGTAACTTTTTTAATTGCAACTTTATCTTCACCTTCTTCACTTTCAGTACATTTTGCTGAACAAACAACACCATAAGCACCTTGACCTAAACCTCTAATTAATTCGAATCTTTTATCAACTATAAATTTTTGATTAAATACACGGAAGGCATGATACATATTAGGATTGTAGCATTCAACGGAATTCGACATTTTTGGTACTGAAAATTGTTATTATATGAGATGTTGAAGGATGTTGATTGATTGACAAATAGTTAATTGAATCCAAAAACAAGACAATCAAAACTTAGAAACCAACAATTGGATCAAGTTGAACCAACTAATTGCCTTAAATAAACCATCACAGAAAAAGTAAAATAGCCCAAGCCGCAAAAATGTTACAAAGAGAAAAACAAGACATTTTGAAAAGTATCTATTTTTAGACTGCTTACGTCAGCATCTTCTTCCGTGCACTGTAAAACATTTATGCATTTTGCGCACCGCTTGAAAAGAAAATTTGAATCTGTTCACGGATTTTGTTTGTTTTACTTTACTATGATCTATCTATTTACTCACATGAATGGAGTACATTTTATTTCACTTTGAGAGAAGTTGATTGAAAAGGGTAAATCAAAATAGGTGGATAATTAAATTGGTATTATTTTCTTTGATATTTTCTTTTCTCTTGTTTATTTTATATATCTTATATATACATAATATTACTTCCGAAGTCAACCAACTATTGTTTTTATTATGTTGGTTACTCCACAATCTTCACAATCAATTGCATCAGCTGGTTCTGTTATTGCATCCAATAATTCATCAACATCATTAAAAGCAATATCAGTTAATGGTAATTCACAAAATAATGATAAAAATAAAAATGATAATAATAATAATATACATATTCATAAACATAAACATAAACATGTACCAACTAATGAAAGAGTTGAAATAAGTAATTTTGTTTCAAAATTTCAAAAAACTTTAGGTGATGGTTGGGATGCATATCAAATTGCTGTTTCTTTATTTATAGTTGGTAAATTATCAAGAGCTGAATTAATTAATCAAATATCACCTGTTTTAAGTAAAAAAGAGACAAGACATATGCATAATAGATTATTAATGTCAATGTTAGCTAATTGTTATAGAATGGAACCATTAGATGGTATATCAACAAGTTTATTTGGTAATACATCAAGAAAGAGAAAAATTGGTAATAAATCTTCTCAATATGAACAATTGAAAAAAGATGTTTTATCATTATCTATACGTGAAAGGGTTCGTATAAAAGCAATAACAAAAGATTCAGGTAAGAAAAGTTTGGCTCAAAATGTAATGATATTAACAAGACAAGCAATGGTTCCAAAAGTTCCAATTGTCACAAATAACAATAGTAATAATAATATCACCAAAACTTCAAATAAAGAAACTGGAAAATCGTCTTCTAATGATAACAAAAATACAAATTCAAATACAACCGCAAATACCACCGCAAATTCTAATACAAATAATTTGGAAATGACGTTAGTTTCAGTTAAAGATATTCTAGATATGATTAATGAACCATTATGTACAGAAACATATGAATTACCTGAAAGAAAAAGAATGAGAGATATTATGTTAGGTTTAGCAAGAGAACATGGTTTATTAGGTGGTGTTTCAATGAAAGCAGTAGATGTCTTATATATTGGTTTACAATATCATTTAAAATCAATTATTACTAATGTACTTGATAACATTAGAGCAAAAAGAGATGTTCCAGATAAAGAAGAAATTGATTTTCCTTTTGATAATAGTAAAAATAAAACCACTAGTAGTAATATTAATACTGTCAATAATAATAATAATAACAATATAATAAATTCTAATTTAAAGTCTGATATACCGAATGACCAAAACAATAAATCAAAAAAAATAACAATTACTATAGAAGATATGTTTGATTCATTTAGTTTAACTCCACATATGATTCAACCATATGGTACTGTTGACTTTTTAAATGATGTTATGTTAAAAAATGATGATGATTATGATCTTATAAGTAGAAGAGTATTGGAGAATAGCAGTAAAAGTAATAATAGTAACAACACTAGTGAAAAAGTTATAAATTTGGATGAACTGTCACATGATAACAACAAAAATAATGATAATAATTATAATATTAGTTATGTTATTCCAAATAAAGTTACAGATGTTTCATATTTATTGAAATCTCATGAAACTATTTTACAAGAAACCTCAATAAAACCAGGAACTTCTGTACCAAAAATTAATTTAGCATTAAAGGATAAAGATATTGGTACACCTGATGAATTATCATGGGTTATAAATGATCTTCTTGCAGAAGATATATAATTTAGTTAAATTTAGCTCAATGTAAGTTATTTGTAATTTTATATAAAACAAGAAAGTTCGTAATAATGCAAATTCATTGTATTTGATTAGATAATCCATTTTCTATTGTTTATTTTTTTTCTTCCCAGTTTTATTTAAATAAAGAGGGAACAAAATATTTTTTTACTAATGCTTGTCGAGCGAGGGCGGTGGCAAATGTGGTGGATCGCAGAATTGAAATGGATGAAAGGTTGATTGATTCAATCATTCATACTTAAGATACTAGTTTTACCTTGGATTATATTTCCCTTAATTTGCCTTGGGTATATTAATATTAAAGGAATTCGATATATAAAGTTATATATTACACAATGGCTCCTTTAAATGAAAAAGAATCTAGCTCTAAACCTGGATCGCAAGATTCATTGACATCTGCCAATGATATTAAAAAAGATAATAAAGAAAAAGTTCAAAAGAAGAAACAAGAAGAAGAATTAAGTGAAGAAGATCAACAATTGAAAAGTGAATTAGAAATGTTGGTTGAAAGGTTAATGTCTCCACAAACTGAACTTTATAAACCTGCATTAGATAATTTAAAAACTTTTATTAGAGAATCAACATCATCAATGACAGCAGTTCCAAAACCATTAAAATTTTTAAGACCATTCTATCCTTCATTAATTCAGTTAGATCAATCTTGGAAAGATGAAGAATTATTAAAACAACTTTATGATATATTATCCGTCTTAGGTATGACTTACTCTGAAGAAGATGGTGAAGAATATGTTAGAGAATGTTTAAAATATAGATTAAAAAGTTATATTGATGATTCAATGACTGAATGGGGACATGAATATTTAAGACATTTATCATTAGAAATTGGTGAACAATATGAAGCAGATTTAGATACTGGTAATTCTAAAGATCAATTGGTTCAATTAAGTGATATAATTGCACCTTATTTCTTAAAACATAATGCAGAAGGTGAAGCAGTTGATTTGTTATTAGAAATTGAAGAAGTTGAAAAACTATCAAAATATGTCGATAAAAATACATATAAAAGGGTTTGTTCTTATATGGTTGCATGTGTACCATTATTAGCACCTCCAGATGATTTAGCATTTCTTAATACAGCTTTTACTATTTATTTGGAAAATAATAGATTAACAGAAGCTTTAACACTTGCTATTAGATTAGGTGATGAATCTTTAGTTAAATCTGTCTTTGAATCAACTAATGATGTTTCAGTTCAAAAACAATTAGGTTTTATTCTTGGTAAACAAAACTATGGTTTTAATGTTGAAAATGAAGAAGTTCAACAATGTATTAATAATAATCATATTCACAGATATTTCCAATATTTAGTAACAGAATTAAATTTATTAACACCTAAAGTTCCTGAAGATGTATATAAATCACATTTGGAAACATCGTTTTATGCATCTTCTTCGAAGTTAGAAAGTGCAAAACAAAATTTAGCTGCAGCTTTTGTTAATGGTTTCTTGAATGCTGGTTATAGTGATGAGAAACTTATATTAAATGAAAAATGGGTTTATAAAACTAAAGATGAAGGTATGCTATCAACAATCGCATCATTAGGTTTAGTTAATTTATGGAATGTTGAAAATGGTTTGCAACAATTAGATCAATTTCAATATAGTGATGCAATAAAATTAAAAGCTGGTGCAGTTTTAGGTATGGGTATTTCAACAAATGGTGTTCATGATGATGTTGAATCAACTTATTATTTATTAGAAGAATTTGTTCATAATAGAGAAAGGGACGATCAATTAATTGTAACATCTGCTATTACAGGTCTTGGTATTGCATATGCAGGTAGTGAAAATGAAAATGTTTTAAATTTATTAGCTCCAATTGTTAGTGATTCAAATTATTCATTAGAAATACAATCATTATCTGCATTAGCATTAGGTCATACATTTGTTGGTACATGTAATGGTGAAATTACTGATACAATTTTACAATCTTTATTAGATAAAGACCCTGTTCAATTAACATCAAAATGGATTAGATTTATGTGTTTAGGTTTAGGTTTATTATATATGGGTAAATATGATCAAGTTGATGATGTATTAGAAACCATTGATGCGATTGAGCATCCAATTGCAAAATCTTTAAAAGTTTTAATTAAAATTTGTTCATATGCAGGTACTGGTAATGTTTTACAAGTTCAAGAATTATTACATATGTGTACTACTAAACCATTAGATAATAATAGTGATGATGAAGATGATGATGAAGAAGATGATGATTTCTATGAATTAGAGGCATCAGCAGATGCAGCAGTTGAAGATGAACTTGATAATACAGGTGGTGAAATGAATGCTGATAATGTTGATGAAGTTGAAATCGCAGATATGCCAGTTGATACTCATAATAATGAAATTGAAGGTGGTAGTGATCCAAATGTAAAGACAAGTATTGAAAAGAAGGAAGTTAAAATTGAAGATAAAAAGATAGAAAATGAAGATGCATCCGAAAAGAAGAAAGAAGAAAAAGATGAAGAAATTGAAGATGATTTATATCAAGGTTTTTCAGTTTTAGGTTTAGCATTAATTTGTATGGGAGAAGAAATTGGACAAGAAATGTCAATACGTCATTTTGAACATT
Source organism: Pichia ethanolica (assembly GCA_030570435.1). NCBI lineage: Eukaryota > Fungi > Ascomycota > Pichiomycetes > Pichiales > Pichiaceae > Pichia > Pichia ethanolica. The sequence continues at coordinate 45,460 of JAJLVP010000264.1, read as the reverse complement.
TAATGCATTATGGTAAGGCAATAATAAAGAGAGCTGTTCCATTAGCAATGGGATTAGTATCAGCAAGTAATCCACAAATGAATGTATTTGAAACACTTTCAAGATATTCACATGATCAAGATTTAGAAGTTGCATATAATGCTATTTTTGGTATGGGATTAGTTGGAGCAGGTACAAATAATGCAAGATTAGCTCAATTATTAAGACAATTAGCATCATATTATATTAATGATCAAAATGGTTTATTTATTTCAAGAATTTCACAAGGTTTAATTCATTTAGGTAAAGGTACATTAACTGTAAGTCCGTTTTCAATTGATAAACAAATTTTATCAAAAGTTTCACTTGCTGGTTTATTAACTGTTTGTATTGCATTATTAGATCCAAAATCATTTATTTTAGATCAAAATTCTAATTTATTATATTATTTAACACCATCAATTAAACCACGTATGTTAGTTACTGTTGATGAGAATCTAGAACCTATTAAAGTTAATGTACGAGTTGGACAGGCTGTTGATACTGTTGGTGCTGCTGGTAAACCAAAGACAATTACAGGTTGGGTTACACATTCAACACCTGTTTTATTAGGATTTGGAGAAAGGGCTGAACTTGAAACTGATGAATATATTTCATATGCATCATCATTAGAAGGTGTTGTGATTTTAAAGAAAAATCCAGATTATATAAATGTTGAATAGTTTTTAAGTAGATAGAAAATTCACTTAGAACTATTTCGAAAAGAGCATATTATAATTTCTGTTTTTAGTTATTTATATGTTAAATTAATTTAATTTAAAGAAGAAAAGTTGATATAGTTTTTCGTAAAAAAAAGTAAGTAGAAAAAGAAAAGCGAAAAGCGAAAAGCGAAAAGCGATATGTGCGTCGATCGGCGCTGTTTTCTTGTTTTCAAAAGCATTATCTATGCTTTGCATTTTTATGTAGCAATTGTGTTTGTAACTAAGCATATTATTTCACTATATGTTATTAAGAAAAAGCAGCAGCGGCTGCATTAAAATGATGATGATAATTTGAGCAACATGTATTTGTATTATAATTATAAATAATTCTTTGCTTAATTTATACCATATAAATAATCCAAACTATATAATTAAAAGTATATTTGATATATATATATATCAATTAATTGTGTTTATCAAATTTGATTACATCTAAACACACAAATAAAACACATTATTATTGATTAAAATATATTTTCTTTCTTATTTTGATATTACATTTTCTTTAAGATAGAAAAGAAATAACATTATTTAGATACATTTGAAATTGAAAAATATAAAAAAAAGAAGAAGTAAGCAATATAGAGTAAGATATATAAATAGATAAATAAATAATGTCAGTAGTTTATACATCAATTATTACATTAGCATTATTAACCGTTGGTGGTTATATGTTATTTACTGGATCTGGTGAATCATTTAATTTTGGTGCATTCCTTGAATCGATTTCACCATATATGTGGGCCAATTTAGGTATTGTATCATGTATTGGATTTTCAGTTGTTGGAGCTGCATGGGGTATTTTTATTACAGGATCATCAGTTATTGGTGCTGGTGTTAAAGCACCACGTATTACAACGAAAAATTTAATTAGTATTATCTTTTGTGAAGTTGTTGCAATTTATGGTTTAATTATGGCAATTGTCTTTTCATCTAAATTAACAGCAGTTGAAAATATTTTAACAGTTGAAAATTTATATACAGGATATTCATTATTTTGGGCTGGTTTAACAGTTGGATTAAGTAATCTTATATGTGGTGTTGCAGTTGGTATTACTGGTTCAACTGCTGCAATTTCAGATGCTGCTGATTCTTCATTATTTGTTAAAATTTTAGTTATTGAAATTTTTGGTAGTGTTTTAGGTTTATTTGGTTTAATTGTCGGTTTATTAATGACTGGTAAAGCTGGTGAATTTAGATAAAGAATTAAAATATTTTAAAATTCGATGATAATGTAATAATTTTTCAAATTATATTATTATATTGAAAAATTTAATATATAATAATATCATGTATTTATGTATGTAAAAAAAAAACAGAAAAGAGATAAATAAAAAATCATTTAGAAGTTATTCGTAGATATTTAAAAGATTACATAGATATTTTTAAATTAAGTATTTACGTTTATATTTTATGCATTTTATTTTATTAATCTAATTATAAAAACTAATATTCAATTATTAAATTTTTATTTAAATACTATAACTATCTTTATTATTGTTATTGTTATTGTTATTATTATTGTTATTATTATTAATATTATTAAATTAGTAATTGTTTATTCTATTCAAACAATTTTTATCTAAATTTATAATTTATGTGGGGTATGTTTTTTTTTTCTTCCTTTATTTTTTCTATCAAAAGAGAATTATAATTTACTACCATGTTCAACAACTGCACCTTCATCTGCTACTTCTAATAATTTCCAAGTACAAGTAACATTATGATCTTTAAATTGATTTATTATATCATTTGCAATTTTATCGAAATTTTTAGTTGCTAAACATAAAATTGTTGGACCTGCACCACTTAAGCAAATACCTAATAAACCATCATGAGTTTTTGGTGTAAAACTTGATAAAATTTCTGTTAAACCAGGTATTAAAACTTTTCTATAAGGTTGATGTAAAGTATCTTGCATTGAATTATAAATTTTATCAGGATTTAATTTTAAATCACCAACTGCTGAAGTTAAAACTGCTAAACGTTGTAAATTAAATATAACATCATTTTTTGAATAAGAATTTGGTAAAACATTACGACTATCTTCAGTTTTAACTTCAAATTGTGGTATAACTGCAATACATTTAATTAAAGGATTCCAAGGATATTTAACATGAGTACCTAAATTTAAAGGAGCATTTGAAGGTATAAAATCAATTGGAGTTTCAGGTGATGGTAAAATATTATTTAAATCTTGATTTACAATTTTAAATTCATTTTCTGATAAATTTCTTAAAAATGAACCAACAAATCCACCCATCATTGTTGCAGTTATATTATCAGGATGACGTTCAATCATTAAACAATAATCTAAACATCTATTTTTATCAAATCCGAAACCACCAATTTCATTTGCTAATAAAACACCTGCAACAATTGCAGAACCTGAAGAACCTAAACCACGACCTAATGGAATTGGATTATTAACATTAATTTTTGTACCTTTTGGGAATGATTTAATTTTATTTGCATGTAAAACATAAAGTGCAGTTTTTGTAATTAAATTTAAATTTGATTGTAATGGTACATTTTCATTACCTTTACCAGTATATGATAATTCAACATTAAATGGATCATTTAATGATAATTTTGATGGTGATGATTCATTAATTGTAACTGTTAAAGTTAAATATAAATTTAAACCTATACCTAAAACGTCGAAACCTGGGCCTATATTAGCAGAGGATGCAGGTACTTTAATAGTAAATTCTCTAGTCATCGATAATAGTTATGATAGTGCTGATAATAAAAGAGAGAGGAGGGAGAGAAGGAAAGAAAGAAAGGAAGAAAGAAAGAAATAAAGAAAATAAGTAAGTATAATGAATAAATGGATATATATTATATGTGTTATTTCTATTATAGTATTCTAAATTCATGAGACCAAATTGGTTGAAAAAAAAAAATCAAATTAAATTAAATTAAATCAAATTAAATTAAATTAAAAATTAAATTAAAAATGAAAAAAAAAAAAAAATGTCGAGATTTTTCGCTCAGCGGGACGGTATGACAAGAGAAATGTTGTGAGTGAAAAAACGGAATGTTTACATATTTTTTTTCTAAGTATTTTCTGTCTCAATAATAAATATTAATTTACTTCGGCACGCACGCGCTTTTACCACCGTTTTAGTTTAGCAAATAAAGCGCTGGTTAATATTTATTTATATTTATAGTGTGAGTGGATCCGTTTACATGTTGTTAATTTGGTGTTTTGGTTTTCTCTTTTTTGAGTCTCTTTGCGTTTTTGGTGTTGTTGATTTAAACTTGATTTATTTGGTTTATTTGGTTTAGACTGATCTGATCTGATTTGATTCGATCTGATTGATTTGATTTGATTGAGATATTGCTTTGGATTTAAGGTTGCAGTGTTTCTGATTTGTAATTGTGTTGCATTCTCCCCCCCTCTTATTCACTTCATATAATACAACTAGAAACTTATCATCTGCGTCTTTGAATTTCTCATATCGTTTATACCAATATTTGATAAGCTTACCATAGAAAAAAAAAGTCATTTTTAATTTATTTAATTAATTAGCATTATATTTATTTATTCATTTCATTTATTCTTATATTCATTGATTAACTCATATATTTAATTGTGGTTTCTAATAAAACATTTTGCTCAGCACTAAAATTTATTTACTTAAATATTTTATTTTGCCCTTTTATCACAAATTTACTAACTAAAATTCACTCATTTATTAAATAAAATAAATAAAGAAAGAAAAAGTTAAATTATGAATATAACAAATTTACTTAAAAAATCACCAACAAAATCAACTCAAAAAGATTTTCAAGCAGCTTCTCAAGCAGTTGAATTAGAATATGATGCAGTTAAACGTTTAAAACGTTTATCAATTGGTAATAGTTTAAATTTTGATCCTGATTTACCATTAAATTCAAATGATAAATTCTTTATTGAAAATACTAATAATAATAATACTAATAATAATATTAATAATAATATTAATAATAATTCAAATTTACAAAGGAAAAAATCAATTTTATCAACTAATTCAATTAATTCTTTTAATTCAAATTCTTCTTCTTTAAATAAATCATTCGAATCTTATGATGATGATAATGATGATGATGCAACTATAATTTATAATAAATCAATTGTTAATAATTATAATAATAGTAATATTACAGATGATGAAGATGAAGAAGATGATGATGATAATGAAATTTATGATGATGCAACAGATGATACAGATTTAATTAATTTATCAAGATTTTCAAATAATAGTAATAATTCAATTATTAATAATGATAATATAGATTTTTTAGATTTAGATCCTGATTCTTCATTTAATGATTCTGATATAATTTGGGTACCTGCAACTGCTCATCCAAAATTATCACCTGAAAATTTTCAAAAACATATTAAAAATACAGTTGATGAAATTCAAACAAAATTACAACGTTCAGGTTCTGTTAAATCTTCTTTAAATAAAGAAATTCCTTTAAATAATAAAGAAAATAAAGAAAATAAAATTTTAAAAACTAAAGATTTAAATGAAAAAGATATAAGTGGTTTACAAATAAGGAAACCTTCATTAAAGGAATTAACAGTTCAATTAGAAACCCTTTCAAAACGTGCTGGTTTAGATAATAATGATGCAATTACTTTAGCTAGATCATTATCAACTAGATCAATTGGTATAACAAAATTAGAAAAAGAAGTTTATTCTCAAAATGAAAATGAAGATCCATCTTTAGTTTTAGATACTTCAGATAATATCGAAATTAATGATAATAAAAATAATTCATTAAATCGTGCAAGATCTAAAAAATTATTATTAAGAAATAATGTAAATAAAACTCGTGAAAGTTTATTTATTAAAGATGATTTATTAGATGAAAAAGATGATGATTTAATTGATATGAATAATAAAGATAATAATATTAATAATATTAATAATAATTTTACAAGAGGTCGTTGGACAAATTATAGAAGACAACAAAATCAAAATAATGCTCCAAAAAATTTACCAACTTTACCAAATATTCCAAGTAATTATCAAAATAACAATAATAGAAATAATTTACGTGTTCATGTTTATAAAGATATACAAAAAATTCATAATTCTCAAAAACCACTTGGAAGACCTCAATTAGAACCAATAAAATCAAAAACTCCTTCAAGTCGTTTACCTGATTTACCAACATCTTCATCTTCAAATCCAACAACGCCAACAACTCCAACAACTCCAACTTCTGCTTTTGTTTCTTCAAATTTACCACCAGCTAATCATAATAGAAGTTATGAAGAACTGGTTAAATCAAGAAATCATTACCAGCAACAACAACAACAACAACAACAAACGCCTCCACCTCAACAGCAGTTTAATCGTCAAAATATGCATCAAAACCAACAGTTTCCACAACAAAAACAACAATTTAATCATCAAATTCATCCACAACAATTTCAGCAATATAAACAAAACATACCACAGCAACAACAGCAACAACAACAACAACAACAACATATGCTTCATCGTCAACAACAAATACCACAACATCATAACTATGGGCAACAATCACAACAACGTAGAAATCGTACATATAATCAATCAGAAGAAAAACAAAGGAATCAAAATTTATATCGTCAACAACAACAACAACAACCAAATGTTTCAAAGGATTTTCAAGAGAATTACAGGTTAAATAATCATAATAATTATTCAAACCAAGTTACACATTCAAGGAATAGATATTTCAATGATAGAAATGTTTTAGATACCAAAAAGCAGTTGGTCAATGAAAAAATTCAAGTAAATGAACAAATAAAAAACGTAAATAGTATAGATACTAATAATAATAATTCACCTGTTGAAGATCATAAAGATTTAAATACAGAACTGGAAAATTTGAAAATAAATAATAAATCAAAAGATTCAATAATTTCTTCAACTGAAATTAATGATGAATTAGTAACTGATAAGCTCGGTCCTATTGATAGAATTGATGAAAATGATTTAGAAAATGACAAAGATAAAGAAAAGGAAAAAGACGCTAAATCTTCAAAATCAAAATCTGCATTCTCATCATTTTTCAAAATTAAACGTGATAAACCTCGTAGTGTTTCTCATAATACTCAAGAATCAACTGATGAACCAAAACTTACATTTAAAGTCAAAAGATCACATTCTCATAGTGCTGAATCTGGTGGTTTGAATTCACCAAAAGATTTCAAATCATTTTTTGGTGGTAAAAAGGAAAAGGAGAAAGAAAAAGAAAGGGAAAAGGATACAGATAAAGAAAGGGAAAAGGATAAATCTAAAATTGAATCAATTCCACTTATTAAGAAAAATAATGAAGGTTCAAATTCATCACCTAAACTTGGAGTTGGCTTATTCTCTACAAATCTTCTCTCTAAATCAAAAGAAAATCTGTCTGAGACGATATCCAAAAAAGATAAATCTGAAACTGGTAATATTTTAGGATTTCAGCACAAGCATAAAAAAGAATCAAATGATAATAATAATTATCTTCATAAAAATAACCAAATTATTAACAATAATAACAATAATAACAATAATAATAATGGTAATAATAATCATCAAATTAATAGTTATCAAATTAATAATAAGCATGATGATAATAATCAAGTTAATAATAATCAAATTATTAATAATGGACAACAAAAAGATAAAGTTGTTGCAATAAATAATGCAGAACCTATCGAATTAAAGATTGGTGATCAAGGTAGTATTTCTAGTGAACTCAACGACAATTTAATTCCTGAAGAAAGTAATAAATCTAAAGTAGAGTTAGACAAAGCACCTAATTCAGAATCAAATAAAGTTCCTGAGAAGGTTGATATCAATACCGAAAAGGATGTTGCTATAGTCAAGAAAAATAATAAAGTTAACCCTATATCGGATTCGGTTGTGTTGGTACCACAACAAGTACAAGCACCTGCTCCGCAACAGCAACAACAACAACAACAACAACAAGCTACTGAAAATGCACAATCTGCTGAAAGTGAATCGAATGAACTTATTAAAAGATCACTTGAAGAAACTTTACAACAAAATGAACGTCCAAGCAAACCGAATCAACCATTAGAAATGAGAGATTCTGCCTTTGGATTCCCATTACCACCAGTTTCACATTCAACGCTAGTTATGTTAGATCATAGATTTCCTGTTCAAGTTGAACGTGCAATTTATCGTTTGAGTCATTTAAAACTTGCAGATCCTAAAAGGCCATTAAGACAACAAGTATTGTTGAGTAATTTTATGTACTCATATTTGAATTTAGTTAATCACACATTATGGATACAATCTAAAGAGCAAGAAAACAATGAGAATGCAATGATAGCTAATAACAATAACAATATTAATAATAATAATAATTCGGGTATGTTGGTAAATATGAATTCCCAAGGAGTTGATTCCACTATTATGTGATGAATAGGAATAACTCATTCTGAATATACTTGTTTTCCTCGGTTTACTATTTTAAAATATTTCCCTTACTTTCCTTTAAAATTTATTTATAAAAATTATTTACATTTACGTCATTTACATCATTTATAGTGTTGTATAAATATTACATAACTTTTTTAAAAAGAAATAGCATGCATATATTTTAATCAAAAACAAATTAATTTGGGGAGTATGTAAGTTTAGTGAAATTTGAACTAAAATATATGATTCCAATAATTAATAGAGACCAATATGTTATTCTATAAGATAAACAACCATCTACATCTAATTTTGGTAAGCCCATAAAGTTACAAAACGAATGTGCAATAAAACAACACCATACATTACCAGTGTTCACAAATATTCGATTTGTTAAATAACCAAATAAAGTTGTATAAATACATTGAAAGCCACAAGTTAAAATAATTTTTGGAACTTTAAAGCCATTTCGTTTCATTTCAATTGCATGATGTAAATGTGCAAATCCAAATAATAAAGGTGTTAATTTTAGATAAGAATTAATCGATTCAGAATCATAAAATAAAGTTGGTGAATATTGTGTTTTATTGGATTGCTGAGATAATTCCCAAGCTAAAATTGGCCCAGTTGTTAAAGATGTATAAAAGATTTCTTCTGTAAACGGTGCAATTATTAAATCTCTGAATATTTCTAAATTTGTGAAATAATTATGGAGAAGTTTAGGATTGAAAATTTCATCCAATAATGGTCCTGAAAATAAAATCATAAATAAATAGAGTGTTTTTAGCATGTTGAAAAAGTTTTTAATTTTGAAAAGATTTTTGAATCCCAAAATTTGTATCAAAGATGTCAAGTCAGGAACAGTTTTAATAATATATATTAAAATAATTGGGGCCAATATCAAATTAATTATGCTAACTATTATGATACGCTTAATTCTAAATTTCATTATAATTGGATCATTTCTATATCCTTTTAGAGCATGAAAATGTAAAAAAAACACATACGAATATGCAACAAGTGTAACATATATTAATGTTGGTATAATAGACATGTTTTTATTTGTTTAGTTTTGTTAACTTTAGAGGTGAAAGAAAAGAAGATTGGTTGAAAACCTTGGTTAGATCAAAAAAAATAGATTCATCTGATATTTCCAAATTTTCCAAAACTAATGTTGGTGTCATTTCTCGGCTTTCCTTTTTGAGCGAAGACAATTGTGATTTTGAAATTTGAAAATGTTGATAGGAGATAAGTAATGATTATCTTTCTTCAGTGTATTAAGCTACAGTAAACGATAAATATATCATCAAAAGAATTTGTATCTAAGTGTATTATTATATTTCATATACAGCGAGTTATGTAAAGGCATTCTATAAATATCTAATTATCCTTTTGTTCCTAAAATATATCCATGAATATACCACGCTGAAGCTATTGCCATAAATCCAATGGCTCCACAGCCAATGGTAAAAGGGTTTAGCAGAGGTTCAGGTTCAGTTGGTTCAGGATCAAGACCAGGAGTAGCAATTCTTGGATTTGTAGCAGCAGCAACTATATGGCTCATAAGTTCATTCATAGATGATGTCCAGTTTGAACTAATATGTAATGGAGGTGAAAGGTGCAATGATTTTGTATACGGTTCAGGTAAATAATCAGAACGTTGTTGTTGTCTATCTAAATCAGCTTTTAAAGCAACAAAAACTGATGGAATATTATCTAAATATGAATGTCTTTGTTTGACCTCAATTAAATGTTGAAATGACTCAGGATCAGAAGAATCATAAGCAAAACATAATACATCACAAGAATCTAATTTTTCTTTATTATCTAAAATTGCATTTTCAACCTCACCAAGTTCCTCCATAATTAAATAACATTGTTTACCCCCAATTAGTTCAACATTATTAACGGCAATATTTTGTTGAATCGTAGGTGAATGTGCATTACTAAAAGATCTACCTAGAAATGATTCTAAAAGTGACGTTTTACCACAACCAGATGCACCCACAATAAAACAATTAAATACTGTTCTATCATTAACAGCTGCCCTATAGACCTTCCCATTCCTTTTCTTAAATTTTCTTGGTTTTGTAATATATAAAGCAGAAGATGTTGAGTATTTAGATTCAAAACCAAAATAACCAAGATATGCAGATGTTGTTTTATAATCTAGAAAAGTTGTCATTGACCATTGTGCTAACCATCCTTGTAATGTAACATAGCCTTGCTCATTACAAACAACACTTCTTGGAAAATTATTATCCTTCCAATATTTTGGTATTCCTGGAGTTGGATAAAATAAAAGTTCAAGTTCATGGTTATTTAAACCACCATCATTATCTTTATCAAATAAAATGAATAAATCAACCAAGAACTTATAACCAATTGGAGAAAGTTCGACACTCGAATATTGAGGTATATCAATTTTTGGATACAATACTTTATCATCTATTGATAGAGAGTCAGTGTAATGAAAGGCTCTTAAAATTCCCCATATAGTTTCATGTCTACCTGACTCTACATAAAATTTATTTAACAATAAAAAGCCCTCACTAGTTATACCTTTCTCATTTGCAGAATTCGGTATTATACTATTTAATGTATTTTTAATAGTTTGTAAGTCTGTAATATCGATTGATTTATGGAAACATTTTTGTTGAAGCATTAAAAATTCTTCATCGCTTAAATAACCATCTTGATCTCTATCACATAAATAAAAGATTCTATTTAATGCAGAAACTGCTAATGGTTTTAAATATCCATCTTTATAATCATAAAGTGGAGATAATGGATGAGTTACTGCACGTTGACATAAATAAAAAGCTTGAATAACATTATAATTTTCTTTTGCACTACATCTAATACATGCTTCAACTTCTTTAAAATCTTTTAATAAAGGTATGAATTCTTCATTTAATACAGTTGAAGATTCTGTTGATGAATCTAAATCTATTTTATTATTACATATAATAATTGGTAAATTAACACCCAATGATCTAAATAAAGGTATCCAATATAAAGAAATTCTTTCATATGTATAATGGTCAGAATAAACTAACCAAATAACATTAGATTGCCTAATTTCATATTGAAGAGAAGACAGATTAGAAGATGAAGTATCAACTAGTATTGCAGAATTTGAGGAATAACGTGAATCTGAGAAATCTCTAGGGATATTCATTGGTGGTATAACATGTTGAATATTAGGAACAAATTTTTCCTTTATTAGAGAGGTAATTAAAGATGATTTTCCAACCCCTTCATCACCACAGACAACAACTCGTATGGTATCCATTTCCAATTGAATTGATATAGTATTGATTGTGATTAAAGGAACAGACTTACATTATATTATTCACAAAAAGGAAAAGTAAATCGGTAGAAAAAATGCTCCGATTTGTTGTATAGAAACTTCAAAAACCTGAGAAACTTCAAACATTTGGCAAAAATTTATGTTTCTACTGCGCGAGAGAGTTGGTGTTGATTTTGGATTTTGTATGAGTTTTCCTGACTATATTTGAATTTATGTATAGCAATGACGAGGGCAAATCAGTTTTGTTTGGTCCGATTACAACTTCTTTTTGTAATATATAATACAACATAGGTGGTATATATTTCTTTCAAGAAATAATTAAGCACAACATCAAATAACAATTTCATAATGGTATGTTTATAGATTCAATTATAAGGGAAAAAAGGCAAAATAAATTGATTAAATTGATCAATTTGATTAAATCAAAAAAGTTAACAAGTTTATCCATACTAACAATTTTATTTATCTATTTATTTATACTTTAATAATACTCTATTATAGACATCAATTGGTACTGGTTATGATTTATCAAACTCAGTTTTCTCTCCAGATGGAAGAAATTTTCAAGTAGAATATGCATCAAAAGCAGTTGAAAATGCAGGTACTTCAATTGGTATTAAATGTAAAGATGGAATTGTGCTTGCAACTGAAAAAATTATTACATCAAAATTACTAGCTCCTGGTAAAAATAAAAAAATTCAAACAATTGATAGACATGTAGGTGTTGTTTATTCAGGTTTAATACCCGATGGAAGACATTTTGTTAATCGTGGTAGGGATGAAGCACAAAGTTTTAAATCCTTATATAAAGAACCAATGGGTTTAGAAGGACTTATAAGTAGATTAGGTTATTACGTTCAAGCATATACTTGTTATAATTCTGTTAGACCATTTGGAATTAATGCTATTGTTGGTGGTGTTGATGACACAGGTGCTCATTTATATATGGTTGAACCAAGTGGAGTTTATTGGGGTTATATGGGTGCAGCAACTGGTAAAGGTAGACAAGCTGCAAAGGCTGAATTAGAAAAATTAAATTTACCAGATATTTCATGTAAAGAAGCTGTTAAAGAAGCTGCAAGAATTATACATTTAGTTCATGAAGATAATAAAGATAAAGATTATGAATTAGAAATTAGTTGGGTAAGTACAGAAGAAACTGGGGGGGTCCATAAATTTGTTCCTCAAGATTTATTAGAAGAAGCTAAGAAATATGCTGAAGAAGAAGCAGAGGGAGCAAGTGATAGTGATTCTGGTAGTGGCAGTGATAGTGATAGTGATGAAGATATGGAATAGATAATCTTGTGTAATATTATAATAACATATATTTCATAATTAATTCTAGTTAAATTAATCCAATTTTAATTTTACACCTCATTATATAAACTTACGTAGTAGTTTGTTATAAATTACATATTCCCCTGTTGATCCAGTTGAATTTTTAAGAATCTCAGCTCTTCTTCCAACTCGGAGATTTTAAGTTGAGCACCTTTCCTTGTATAACTGAGAGCCTCCTCTGCAGCTTTCCATTTTCTGTTCAAATCATTCAGTCTGAGTTCTCTCAATTGATCTATTTTATTTGTCTTGTCATTAGCAATTTCCTTTAATCTAGAGTTTTGAGTCTCAAGTTCGTGAATTTTAACAGTTTCACTATCTTTCATACTTTCTAAATCATCTATTTTCTGTGTTAAAAATAAAATTTCACCTTTTAATTCTGAAATGGTCTTATTATGGAGGTTATTATTATCTCTTTCATTCAGTATTAATTGATAATTTTCCAGAATCGTTGATAATGAGTTAATCTCATAATTATGAGCAACAGATAGTATTTTTAAAATCTCACTATAATCAGAACTTTTATCTAAATCTTTGCATGCTTCTATCACTTTTCCAGCAGATGCTGGATCTATAATTTTCATTAATAAATCCAGTATCACAGAATGATATGATTTCATATTATCAACAAATTGCGATAGGGTATAAGATTTATTCTCATTCTCGTTGGTTAAATCTGTATTAACTTTTTTCAATTCCTCTAATTCAATCTTATATTTCTTGATCAATTCATTTTCTTTCTTGTTATCTTTTTTATTATTTAATTCCATTTGAATTTCATCATATTTTATTTCTAAATCTTTATATTTTGATTCTAGTACTGAATAATTATTTTTATGATTTTTTATTTCATTTTCATAATCAAATATTTTAGACTTATAATCAAAATTTAACTGTTCTGCTTGTTCTATTTTTTTTGTAAAATTTTCTTCTAACAATAACAATTGTTGTTCATTTTGTTTTATCTTTTCTATTAATTCATCTGTTTTTGAAGATTTTGCATTTAGTTCAAGTATATATGAATTTTTATTACTTCTTAATTCTAATAATTCTTTAAGTAATTGATCAATATAACTAGCTAAAATATTTAAAATGTCGTGAAAATCCTTTATTTCAATTGATGATTCCAAAGAAAATGAGTTTTTCAGCTTTAGAACTAGTTCATTTATTTTATTTTGCCATTCATGTTGATTATTTCTTTGATCAGAAACTTCATCTCTTAACATATTAATAGAATTCGTTAGCTCATTATTTTTTTCAATTAGATCATTATATTTTTGCTTTAATGAATTATATTCTGAATTAGATTGATTTAATTGAAATTTCATTTTAGAGGAATTTATACTATTTAATATTTTTCTTTGAATTTCATCTGATAATTCTTGTTTATTTGGTGCATCAGCAATTGATTGGTATATTTTATCTCTTAATAGGTCATTCTGTAGCTTAATTTGAATTTTACAATTTGTCAATTGATTTTGAAGTTCAATTAATTCATTATTTGGTAAAGCAGAATTAGAATTTGTTTTAAAAATAGTATCCCCATCAATTTCCTTATTATTTAACGATAATTTTTCAAATAAATTATCCAAAGATCGAATTGTAAATGAAGATTTATAATCTAAATCATTTCCTGTAGATATATCATTGTTATTTTGTCTACTTAAACGTTTCATTGGTGTTTTCATTTTCTGTATTTTCAATTCACCTTCAGTTTTTTCTGATTTTTTAATATTAATTAAAGTAGCAGACGGTAGTAAAAGTTCTGGTTGTAGTGATTTATTACAATCAAATAATATATTGGATGTCATTGTTGAAGCCCTTGTATCAATTGTTTTAGGAGTTTCAAATGTATCACTTGACATTCTTGATGATGGTTTTGTTGATATTCCATTAGAATTTTCAGAATTACATGTTTCACTTGATATTTTTGAGGTTTTAGGTGTTGACATAATGGTAGGATTAGATTTTGGGGTTATTGAATTAGAATTATTCTTGTTTTTAATCATTATTCTATCACTATTATTACCATTTTGTATGTTATCCGTTTTATTTGTTTCATTTTCATCATCAGATAAATCAAAACTTGAAAATTCTTCTATGTCTTCATTTGATAAATCAGAATTAAAATGTTCATCATCGTCATCATTATTATTATTATAATCATTCATATTATCTTTTGTATTATTAAAATTTGATCTGGAATTCGAATCATTAACGGTACTGTGCGACACAATCGAAGTGCTATTCATGGTAATAACTGAGAAGTTTTTAAACTAACAATGTATGTGAGTTGAAGATAGTTTATATTCAGTTAAAAGAAATATCAAATATCATACAAACTCATTCAAGAAGAAACATGACATGTCTAAAAAATGCAAAATGTAAACAAAAATTCCCATTTAGTAGCAACAAACTTTTTTTTCCTCATTAAGTACTATTCCTTTTTTTACTTTTTATGTATAGAAATTCTCTGTATGTTTCTTA
This sequence comes from Pichia ethanolica, assembly GCA_030570435.1. Lineage (NCBI taxonomy): Eukaryota > Fungi > Ascomycota > Pichiomycetes > Pichiales > Pichiaceae > Pichia > Pichia ethanolica. Next base: position 30,170 of record JAJLVP010000264.1, on the reverse strand, counting down.
ATTCTGTTTGAAACTGAGCATTTAGCATAATTAATTATCGCGCTAACTAACTGAATAAGTTTAATCAGTTTCATGAAATCTTTATCCAGTGATTATTTAATAATACGTTAGTAAAGATTTATTTAAATTGTAATAAATGCTTTAATAAACCATCTTACTAAGCAGATTTACTATATTTTGAATTATATATCCTCAAAGATATTAAATTTTATATATTTAAAGTAAAATATAAATTATGAGTCTATTTTTTTGCTTTGAAGGTTTGCTAAAGAAATTTTGGCCGAATATGATTTTTCTCTTAGAAAACTTTATATTATGAACAAATTCCTCTTTACAAATGTTTTATAATGCTAATTAATGCTATAAATTTATTTTTATTAATTTATAAGTAATTTAATCAAGTTCGTAGTCTTTTTTCTTTAAAAATTAAACTGAAAAAAGAAATCAACATTTAAATTTCCAAATCAGCATATATTACGTAATAAATTTTCTTTAATATAAAAAAAGGATATCAGAACCAGAGCTTTTTTCAAATGTAAAAAGCATCGTGGCGCAGTGGAAGCGCGCAGGGCTCATAACCCTGATGTCGCTGGATCGAAACCAGCCGATGCTAAATTTTTTTGTTTTCTGTTTAATCTGTTTAATATAAATATATTTTTTCTTCAACAAACATCATATATATATATTTATTAAATTATTATCTAATTACTGATGATTTTATTTATTAAGATAAATATTAATTTAGTTTGTGTTATTAATGTATAAAAATAAATATTAAAGAAAAGATATATTAAAATAAACTAAAAGTTCGCCGACTTTGGAACGGTAGAATTAATATTCTTTATTTGATTGTTAGATATTTCTGTGTCTACTTTTAGATTCTTAGGATTGCTTTGTCTTTTGTAACTAGTTCTCTTTTTTTTCTGTGGTGGTCTCCAAGTAACCCAATGATCTCTCCAAACAGGTCCTTCTGAAACAAAGCTACAATGTGATAATGTAATAAAATTAACTGTTGAATTATCAACAATTGCGAGCGTTATTCTATGTGGATCATATTTAAGGTTTGTTACATTTATTCCTTTTGAATAATCCCAACTTGAATCAAGAATATCATTACTCTTCGTATTAACACCATCACCATTGTTATTATTTCCTTTATTATTTGTCTTATTCCCCTTTGATTTAACTTTAGGTTTTGGCTTATAAGTAAAAGGATTTGAATTTGATCGTTCTAATAAGGATTTAAGTTCCAAATATTTTGGTAATCTTTGAGTTGCATTAAAAATTGATAATTGATAATCTGGTGGTGGTGGATTTTTCTTCTTAAAAATAGGAGACGGTTTCCAAACATTAAAGGAAATCTTGTAGTGTCTAATATTTTTCGCATTTAAATTGGTATTCTCCAGTGGAGTCAATGATTGTTTTAAAATTTTCGAATGTAAATAAGTAAATATATTAAAGTATGAAAATGAAAACTTCATCGGAAAATTAATATTTAAAAATTCCGAAATTTTGGCTAAAAATTTGGTATACCATGACATTTGGATATTTTTAAATAAAACTTGTTGAGAATCGATTAGTTTATTTGTTGGACTTGATATTTTGCCCATGAATTCTTCATTTCTTGTAATTATATAACCGTCACGTTTTAATATTGAATAAACCAGATACTGATTTAATTTTTCCTCATTTGTAATTAATAAAGAATATGCTGCTTGTAAACTAAAAGGTGGCATCTCATTATATATTACATTTTTTGAATCATCGGAAACGTCATAAAATTTAAGCATACAACTTCCTCTTTCAACTAAATAAAGAACTTCTTCAAACCCAAAATGACATATGTTATTATTATCAATTATTCCCATAGTTTCCAAAAATTTACCCTTTGGTTGTAACATGAATAAATCATCATAGTCATTTGGATTTATATAAATAGTTGAAGGTTTTAGATTATCCAAATTTACAATGGAACCTCTTTTAACCTCCAATGCATTAAATCTCATATTTCTAGCTTTGTTTAATTTATTTTGATCATATAAGGATAATTGATTTTTGTCATCTGAAGTTAGTAAAGGCTCAAGATCTTTCATTCCTTTTTTTGAAAAATTATTTAATAATGACCAATCTTGTAATTCGTCATCAGATTCATCTGAAAATTCAACGTTATTACTATCTCTTGATTGCAAAAATGGTACTGGGGTTGATTCAGTTGTTGAAGAAGGTGTCGGACTTAAATTGCGTTTAAATGATGGATTAATAACTGAAGTAGAACTTGAAGTTTGAAATGAAGACATTGTCACTGTTGAGGATGATGATGGTAACGGTGAAGAAAATGGTATTTTTGAAATATTTGAATGGGGATTCCTGGTAAAATTTAAATCTTCATTATCTATATTTTGAGACATCATTATATACTAAAATAATGGAATAAAATAACGAAATTCCGATAATATTATACTTGAAAGAAAACAATTTAATCAATTGAAACAAATTTAATTAGAAATTACAATATGGCACTCCGACGTAAAAATGTGTAATTAATGCCATGCCTAATTATTGTGAAGGGATTTTTTTGACGAGTAAAAATTTTTGGTGCGCTTGATTGACATGATATAAGTTTAAATCTGAAATCATTTCTTTTCCAAAAACACCACGATAACTAAATATTATTTGTACTGTCACTTCTTATTTAATCCAAAATCACTCAGTTATTGTTCCAAACAACAGAATGACATCTTCAGACAACACATTAACATATGCTTCATTTTGCGGATCTTTACTAGACGATATGTTAGATCAAGTAATTTACAATATAATAAGCAGATCGCTATTAGATGAAAAACTAATACGAAAAAATTACGGTACAATAGAGAAACCAATATTTCACGATCCACCATCATTTACCAAAAAATATGATAATATAAAAAGCAGTACAAATGGTACAGAGAAAACCAAGAGTAATGGTAATAACAATAACAATAGTAACAGTAGTGAACGAATTGATTTAACAACAGATGAAAATGATAATGAAAAGAAATGCCAACAAAGAAATTTACCAAGTGAACCAGATATTGGTAGATTTCAATTTAAATTGAATGGCAAAGATATTTATATCAATGCCCTTAGTGATAATCGAAAATTACTTGGTGATAAAGCCAATTCAATAGTTGTAGGTACAGCTCAGGATACTTATTTCCAGTGTTCGAATTGTGATAGGAAAATAGCGGGAAGTAGATTCAGTGCACATGTTGATAAATGTTTAGGGGGAAGATCAAGAAAGTAAAATTGTTTGAAAATAACGAAATAATAATTGTAACAGTAATATTAATGAATACTATATTTTTACAACATTCCGATTTTTAAATTATGGTAAAACTAAAAATTTAAAATAAAAAACCTTTATAGATATTACATAATATATTATATAATAATTATATTTATACACTTTAATAAATAAAAATAATTGAAAAATGAAAATTCTTAGATGATATCTATATTTGGATCTACTGTAAAACAGCATTTTTCATTTCTTCTATCTGATAACAATTGAAATGACCAAATTAGGAAATTTTCAGGAACTGCGAGACATGATTTTCCAAATTTCCACTATTATTGAAAAATCAATTAATGTATTATTTTGGAGCTATAATAAGACTTAAATGTGCTATTTTTTTGAAATATAATCTTCACTAATACATTAATTGATTTATTTAATCCATTTTATTTTATCCAATAAAAAATAGCAATGCTTAATATTAAGACATCACCAAAAACAGTTTTTCATTTTCATCATATATATAAATCATCAAACTATGATTCAAATAGAGACTTAATAAACTCTAAATGCCAATGTAAATCTTGTCAAATCAAAATAAAAGTCCTGTCTAAAATAAATTTTGTATGTTTGCAGAAAAATGTGATAAGAAAATATGTTTACTAAATACTAACACATTCGGAATTATATAGTTATTCTTTACTGGATTCTTTTTTCCACCATTTTATTTTTTTTTATGGGGTATTAAAATATATTCTTCATTCATTTATAGATCTCAATTAAATGAAGTTGATCAAATGAATTCTAATTCGGAAAGAAAAATTCAAGATTTCAATAATCCATCTGATTCGGAGATTGATAGCAATCTCGAAATTGTCGCTGCTATTGATGGTGATAATCTTGTTACGACAGAAAATGATGATAACCCCTTTTCCGATAAATATAATATCATGCTACCAAAAAACTTTGACAATTCTATTTCTGGATTAAAATATAATAAAGATTATGATTACAATATTCATTGTTTAAATAATAAAAAATTTAATACTTGGTTCAAGAGATCATTAATTGTCTTTTCTTGCCAATGTTGTTTGATCATAATAATTGCTTGTGCTATTGAATTCTCCAAAATGGATAACAACGAGATAGATGTCAATAATGTGGTGCTTTAGTAATAAAAAAATAATTATTTTAAGGGAGCAAGATAAACAAAACATGAAAAATTTGAGTAATACAAAATTGCCTAATTTGGTTACCAAAGGAAACCTGTTGAAACTTATCTAAATATTTTTTTTCTTTTTACACTTTTATGAAACACCTTAAAACTATTTCATGATTTTCATTGATAAGAAAGGTAAAAAAAAAAAAGAAATGATATATATATCTATACTTTATATAATATAATGATTTCGAAATATAAAACAAACCAAATATATCTTTTAATAGATTATACTATAATCTTTTTTTAGATTAATCAAAGGTTACAGAGAGCTGGTAGCAACACAGAGAAGCAAAAACAAAATATAATAATACAAAATAAGATAACAATAAATAAATTAATATGGGGAACTTGCAAGCAGCATTTATTGCACTTCCATCAATATGTTTTATTTTAAATATACCACCTTTAACATGGCATATAATAAATAAGAATATACCAGCAATGACATTATTAATATATATTGAAATTATGATGATTGATGGATTTGTAAGTGCAATTATTTGGGGTGGTGAAAATTATGTTAGTACATGGGATGGTAAAGGTTGGTGTGATTTAATGGTTAGATTTCAATATGCAGTTGCAGTTGGAATTTCATCATGTATTTCATGTGTAAGTTTTAATTTATTAATGATTTTTTTAACTAATAAATTAACAATTTTTTGGTTTAGTAATAAATGGTTTAAACCAATTTGTGATATTTCAATTTCAATTATTTTCCCATTTTTTATTTCAGGTATAACATATTTTGCACAAAAGGAAAGATATATTATAAGTAGATTTACTGGATGTTCAGCACCATTAGCAAATGAATCAATTTCAATTTTAGTTTTTTATTTATGGATTTTTTTTTGGAGTTTTATTGGTATGATTATAAGTTTTACAACATTAATTTTATTTTTTAAAAAAAGGAAAGCAGCAAAAGATATTTTAATTTGTACTAATTCAGGATTATCAATTAAAAGATTTATTAGATTATTAATATTTTGTTTATTAGTTATTAGTACATCAATTATATTTAGTGCAATTATTGGATCTAAATTAGTAATTGAAAAAGGAATTTTTTTTCAAAAGGATGTATTAACAGCAAAATCATGGCATTTTATATTTAGATTAACACATGTAAGTTCATTAGATATAAATAAATGGGTTTTAATTAGTATATCATTTATTAGCTTTTTCATTTTTGGAGTTGGAGAGGATGCAAAATTAATGTATATTTTAATTTTGAAAAAATTACCATATGGTAATTTAATTTTGAATAAATTAAAAATAATTAAATTAAAGATTAATAAAAAATTAGGTATTAAAGATATCAATGAAGAAAATAGATTTAAATTAAGATTTTGGAATTATGACGAAGATGAAGAAAATGATAAAAGCAGTTTAAATAATGAAAGTTATAATGATAGTTTAAATTTTAAATATTATAAATCCAAAAATGCAAAGGATGACGAAGAAGAAGAAGAAGAAGAAGAAGAAGATGATGTTAATCTTGGTAAAATGAATGAATATGATGATATATCTATTGATAAATTAGATTATTTAAGTACTGAAAAAGTTGAAGATTTAGGTAGTTTAGCAACTCCGGCTACTGCTAAAACTACTGATAGTTTAATGAAATATTATAATGATAAGAATTTAAAATATCAATTAGGTGAGGCTAAAAGAGAAGTTGAAGAAGAAGAAGAACGACAGCAATTACAAGGTAGTAGTGTTATAGATGATATTGACGAATTAAAATATTTATATTATTAAAAGAGTATAAAATAATTATATAATTATATTAATATAATTAAATTTATATATTTATAACAACAATGATAAAAATAGGACAAAGAAAGTACAAAAAAAAAAAGATAAGAAAAGAAAAGAGAATAAGAAATTAATCAATAAGTTAAAATAGAAATCTATATTATACAAAATACAAGATACAAATTAGTATATGTAGAAGTAAAGAAGCCGTATTATATATAACGATATAATGATAATGAACAATTAGTAATAGTGAAAAAAAAAATTAAAGGGAAATATTATGAAAAATGATTTTTTATTTAATTTTTTTCAAATAAAATAATTAACTTAATTATTGATTAGATTCTGGTTTCTTTGGATATTTAATAACTTCAAAGTTATTTTGGAATAACATTAAATTAAAAGATTTTGAACCATCTTCTTTTGTATAAGAAGTATTTTTAACTTCAGCTTCAAGATAAATTTTTGAACCTTTTGCTAAATTTTTTTCCATAAAATCAACTTGATTTGGATTAAAACAAGCGATATTAAACCATGAAACGGATTCAACATTTTTTGATTTATGATTAACAGCAATTGCATATTTAAGATATTCTTTACCAGTTGAAGTTGTTTGCTTTTGTAAATCTGTACCAATTGTACCGATTAAAGTCATTTTAGCAAATTTTGGTTTAAAAGTAGTTGAAAAAGATCTAACAGATTGTCTAAGCATTGTTAATTGTTTAATGGTATCACGATTATTAGCTTATAGAAGGAAATAAAAATAATATAAACTTATAAATAAAGTTAAAACAAGAAAAAAGAAAGAAGGTAAGACAAATAGATAATTGAAAACATTTTTAAAAAAAAGAAGCTAGAATAAAATGAAAAATCAGTAAATAATAAATAAAATAAAAAAAAAGGCAAGACCTCCACAACAACGGTTAATTATATTATTCACGTAGTTTTATTTACATATATTATAATATATAATAAAAAGCGACACGAAAAAGTGATTGATAATAAAATTATGTAATTATGTAAAAAAAAAAAAAAACCACCGACGCGTCGACAAATGACTATTTTATTTAAAATTATTAATTATTAATTATTAATTAAAAACTATTCGGTGTACAGATGTAATTTCTTATGAAAATCTGGAAAATGTAGAAAAATAGACGCGTCGATGTGTTGTGCATCGACACAATTTAATTTTATATTACACACAGTAAAAAATGAGGGGAGCGAATTAAAGAGAGACGATTTCAAATTAACGTTTTATTCACTCTAAATATTTACATATTATTTACATATTTATTTATTAAGAGAGAGATGGAAAGCGCATTTTGTTTTGTTGAACAAGGAGGGGAAAAATTGTATTGAAGTAAAAAATATTACTATAACCATAATTATTACATATAAGATATTCATTTAGTTATTTACTTATTTATCATATTTATCATATTTTCCTTTATCATAATATTTATCTTGTACTAATTAGATACTTACATTATCATTCATAACTAACACTAAAATGTTTGCAAGATCTTTAACTAAAAATCTCATTAATTCTTATACAAGATCATTATCAACAAGTTCAATTTTAAGATCTTCTTCAATAACAGCAGGTAGTGCAATTTCAACTTTACCTGAAGGTTTTAGAGTACCAAGACCAAAAACTTGGGAAGAATCAAAGGAAGGTGCAATTTCAAAAGCAACAAAATGGTTCCTTTTAGCTGAAATGTTTAGAGGTATGTATATTGTCCTTGAAATGTATTTTAGAGCTCCATATACAATTTATTATCCTTTTGAAAAAGGTGCAATTTCTCCAAGATTTAGAGGTGAACATGCTTTAAGAAGATATCCATCAGGTGAAGAAAGATGTATTGCTTGTAAATTATGTGAAGCAATTTGTCCAGCTCAAGCAATTACAATTGAAGCTGAAGAAAGAGCTGATGGTTCAAGAAGAACTTATAAATATGATATTGATATGACAAAATGTATATTTTGTGGTTTTTGTCAAGAATCTTGTCCAGTTGATGCAATTGTTGAAACTCCAAATGTTGAATATGCAACTGAAACAAGAGAAGAATTATTATACAATAAAGAAAAACTTTTAGCAAATGGTGATAAATGGGAACAAGAATATCAATATGCTGCAAATGCCGATGCTCCATATAGATAAATTAATTAATTATCTAACTAATTTCTTAAATTATTCACTTATTCAATTATTATAAAATAATCGCATACATTTTAACAAAAACTTTAAAAAAATATATCTTTATGTTTATTTATAGACTATAAATATAACAATCTATAACAATAAATTTTAATATATTTCACATTCAATTAATTATTCATTAAATTAAAAATTATTATTAAATTTTATAACCTTTAAAAAAAATATTAAAAATTAAGAAAAACAATGTATAACAATCAATTCATTCCTATTACGTACACAATTTATTAATTAAATAATACCTTGTGTATTTTATTTATATATTCATATATTAATATTTATAATTATGCTAAATAATATCTATATATATTTATATATAGTATATAACTTATTTATTTATTTGTTTTCATTTCAATTCAATTCAATTCAATTCAACAATTCTTTTACTGATTTAAATGTATATATATATATATATATGATATATACCTAATTTAGCGCTGAAAAATTTAACGTGAATTTATTTTTTAATGATATTTTTTTTCCAAAAAATTAAAAATATTAAATGATTTTACTTCACTATTGTATGATCTTACTTCATATTAGTTATTCAAATATAAATAAACAATAACTGATAGTATGTCTAGTGAAAAGAAAGTTTCACGTTCTCAATTATTTGATAATGATAATGAAGTTGATTTAAATGACGATATTCAAGAATATAATTTACCACCACCAGGTTTTGATTTTGAAATAGTCGATATAGAAGATAATGATAATATTGTTGATGATAAATTGAAAAATACAGAATCTAAAACAGAAGAAAAAGATGATGGAATTGAACAGGAAGAAAAAGTAGAATTTTTCCCCTTATTTTCTACATCTTCATCAACAACTACAACAAATAATGACAACCAAGAATTAACAAAAAATAATCTTGTTAAAATCAAGATAGATAATGATGATGATGATGGAGGTAATACTATTGATGAAATTAATTCATTACTTATGGGTAAATCTAATATGAGTGATCAAGATTGGGATCGAATAGTTAATGAAATTAATTTAAATCATCGACCTTTAAGTTATTATTATGACAATACAGATAATGATTCAAATGATAAAATCCAAAAATATAAATCAGTTGCCATAAATGGTGAAGATGTTATTAGATTAAGTCAATATTTTCGAATACTTTCAAATTATAAAGTAATTAATTTGAAAGAATATAATTCTAAAATTGATCTATATTATTCAATACCGAAAATTAAAAAGTCAAAAAATAGAAGTAGTAGGAAAAAAAGAGATGCAAAAATTTTTAAAAAGGAAAGATTGCAAGAATGGAATTCAAAATTGAAAGAAATTAATGAACATTCAAAAATTACGACTATTAGAGATTATTCAAAGGATTCCAAAACTTCTAAAAAAATAATTTTTGATAATGAATGGAAAAAAAGTTTACAACAAAAATTTCCTAAGAAATCCGATTACTATAATAAATCACATAAACCTATACATAAAACCAAATGATTTTTTGCTTTACTAAATCTATTTAATATATAAATTTTATAAACTTATTTCCTTTTTTCAAAATTTGTAATTGAATTTAATACCATTATATATTCTAATTTATCAGGTTTAAATGAATCACCATAAGAATTTGAAATAACATTTTGAATTGATATTTCAAGTTCTTTTTTGATATTTTTCAAATTTCTTAAAATTGGACCACCTCTATTAACAACTTCCCTAACACCTGAATCAACACCTATTGCAACTTCTTTCCAAAATTTATCTAATAATCCAATATTTTTTAATTCATCAGTAAATAATGAACTAACTTCATTATTAATTAAATATTGCCAAACAGTTATATCATTTTCATTATCTTTAGATTTATTTATATCAACCCATTTAATTGCCTTTAAACAAGTTTCTAATTGTGCAATTAATTTAGATGGTCTTTCAATTGATCTAATATATGCAGGTAAAAATTTAGTATTATTCAAATTACGCAAAATTAAATTTACTGAATGTCTTAAACTTGTTGTATAAAATAATTCAATTAATGAAATAAAATTTTGGTTATCTATTAATATTGAAGATAAAAGTAAATTAAATAGAGATTTTTCATTATCATTAAATTTATTAGTGTTATTGGTATTATTATTTGTAATATATTCTTGAAGTGGGAATAGTAATAAATTTTTAGATTGTATTTGAATTATATTTTGACAACGTTTAATTAGAATTTGAGAAAATTGAATATAATCTCTAATTAATTTAATTAATTTTAAATTTGGATTAGAAAGTTCACTGTAAGTTGTAAATTCATTCAATAAAATTGATAAATTGTACAAATATTTGAAAGATTTTGATGATAAATTATTTTCAGATTTATCAATTTCTTCAATTTTATTAATTAAATAAATGGCAAATGTTAAAAATCTTAATAATTTATTTGTTTGATGAACTTTTTTTAAGGCAATTTGTAATTCAATACATTCATTATAAGGTTTAATAATTTCATTATCTAATCTTTGAAACGAATTGTTTAATTGAATAATTGATGGTTGAATTAATTGAACTTCATCTTTAAATTTATCAATTTGACTAAATTCATTAATTAATATTTTAGAATTGATTTTAACATTATCATCTATCTTAGAATTTAAATCTTTAATATCAAAATTAAGCTTTTTAATTGATGTTTCAAGTTCTATTTCTGAATCTTGAGTATTATTTGTCTCCAATAATAATTTATTAGCAATATCTCCAGCATCAAAATCCCTTGATAAAAGTTCACTATATTCAGATAAATCCTGCATAATTATTTGATACAATCTATTTATTTAAAAGTATATACTACTGTCTAAAAGAGATGTAAACCTAGATCGTGAAAAAGTTATTTCAGGTAATGTTTATATCTTCAAAATATGTACATGTTCAAATTTCCATCTGGTCGATCTGTCTCTAGCTGCAGAGCTTGATATGTGATTACGTAATATCATGAATATTTTTTTATTTTCAGGATTTTTTTTTAACTTCATTTTTTTTTTTCACTGTATTTAACAATTAAAGTGCTTTTAAAACTTAAACTCGGGTTTTTTTTCATTCGATAGTGTCATAGTATTAGAGAACGCAAAATAAAAAAAAATGGGATTTACATTTGGATTTACAGAGGATATTGAAGAAAATGAGTTGGATGAAGGAAGAAATGGAAACGATCAATCCGAAAAGTTTATAAATCCAATTGATAATATTAAAATTCTACAAGAACCACAATTATATTCTCTTGAAAAGCTTATAGAATTATCATTTAGGGATTCACGTATAACATATGAGCCTGTTAAGATTTCAGATGATTTGACAATTTATAGAAGAGAGTTATTCGATGTAAGACATCAATTAATGATGGAGGACGATACAATAGGTAATGTTAACAAGGAAGAATTTAATATATTAATCGGTGAAACAGGAGAAGACTTAAAAAATGGTGTTTATGAAGGTGGATTGAAAAGTTGGGAATGTTCGTTTGATATGATTTCAAAATTGAAAGATACTAACATCGTTGAAAATTTATTAAATACTAACTCTAAATTCAATGTTGTGGAATTAGGTTGTGGTACTTCATTACCAACTTTGTACATTTTGAAGAAAATATTTACTAATCATAACAATAATGAACCAATATCCATTATATTAAGTGATTATAATTTTGATGTCTTGAGATTAGTCACATTACCTAATATTTTACTAAATTGGTGTTTTACAGTTTTAAATGATGACGAATTAAGTATATTGCAACAAAGAAATGGAATTGATGGGAACATAAGAGATGGAGAGATTGATGTTACTAAAAATTTATTAAACAAATTTATTGAATGGATGAAAGAAAGAAAAATTGAAATAAATTTTATTTCTGGTTCATGGTGCAGGAAATTTATGAATATTATCAATGATGTTATTCCGAATATGGACAATGAATTCAACATTTTTATGACAAGTGAAACTATTTATTCTTTGGATATTTTACCTGTAATAAGTGAGATAATGATTGAATTGGCTGCTAAAAATAGAAAAGGAGTTACACTTTTAAGTGCTAAAGATATATATTTTGGTGTAGGTGGAAGTATTGTTGAATGTCGTTCATATCTAGAATCTCGTGGTGCCAGTGTTGAGACAACTTCAATTGCTGGTAGTTTTAAGAGGAGTGTGCTTTCTATAAATATATAAAGATGTAAAAATGAATAATTACTAATCATTTAAGAAACCAAATCTCAAACTGTTACTGTTCTGTAGCACATTTATAACAGCATTTAGAAATCCGTTAACATCGCGTCTGAGAGCTGTTGCTATTTTTAAATTTCAGTGGCACTTTTTCGTTTTTTTGAAGGGATTCAGCACCGAACGTGGATTTATTTTTACATGTACTTGTGTAAAAATATTGTTATTGTGATACACGGATCAAGGAACAAACTTGTACATAACTGTTCTACTTTCAGTGATTTTATACATCTATAATATATTTTGTCAATCTACACGTTTTTGCCTGTTTTTGTTTTGTGTCCCAGAACTAACATCATTAGTAAGAAAAGTGGGTTTGATATTCCTTTTTATTTCTATACTTTTAGATGATCACAAGAGATATAACAATGTGCAGCACGAATCGAAATAGCATTCATCTGAAAGCCAAAGATCCATTAAATACAACTGAATTACAATCCCCTTTGCATACCGAATCAAAATGTAAAAGTATTAACACGAATGAGCAAGCAGATAATGATTCTATTTCCATCAAAATAATCAACAACAACAACAACAACAACAACAACAACAACAACAACAACAACAACAACAATAATAATAATAATAATAATAATAATAATAATAATAATAATAATAATAATAATAATAATAATAATAATAATAATAATAATAATAATAGTGATATCATTAATAATAGCTTCACTGACCCCAATAAGATTATTGATTTAAGATCTCCAAATTCTTCCCCTTCTTTATCAACGAGAAAATCAAAGAACTTGAAGAATTTGCAATTAAATTTATCAAATTCATCATCACCTAGAAACATTTGTAATATTACTTCAACTACAACAATATCAAATGATATACCCACCCATACTAATATCGTACCAGTTCCTGTTCAAAAATATGAAATAAATGACTTATCTTCATCAGCAGTTAAAACTCCAATAATGAGTAGGACTCCAACACCAACAGGCAGTAATCCTGTTTCAATATCACCATTTTCGCATCAGAAGCCATTGCAACATTTTAGAAGAATGACATCATATAATTCAAGATCACCATCAAGTTCTTCGATAGGCAGTCATAACAATGGTTTAAATAATAATGAAAACAATAATAATATAACGTTAAATAATAATCAACGAAAAAGAAGTACAACTACACTAGCTATAAATATACCACCTGTTAACGATTTTAAATCAGGTACTGATAGTGAAGATAGTTGTGGTCCAATATCAAGCATAGCCCCAAATAAAAATTATGGTGATCTACTAATAAATGAAATTACAGATAACAAAACCAATGATATTAATAATATAGATTCAAATCATACAATGAAACCATTAGATAAAAAATACACAGATAAAACAGCAAATTTAAACAATAAAAAAATACCTAATTTACCATTTGAAAGACCACAACCATTATTTGATAATGATAATCAAGATTCTCTAAATTTATCACCAAATTTATTTCAATCACCTTCAAGTTTACTCACTTCAAAATCTTTAGTTCAATCATCATCTGCATCTGTTGAAATTAATTATTCATCTCAAATAAAACCACAAACTATAATGCATTCTTTTAATGAATCAAAAATTGAAACTTCTAATAATGAAAATTTTAAATTTGCTTATCCAAATGGTCCGATTTGCGTTTTAGAACCAAACTTATTTTTATATTCAGAACCAACATTTGAGGAAATTACCGGTTTTGATGTAATTATTAATGTTGCTCAAGAGATAAAAGATTTTTCAAATCAAATCAATGAAATTAATAAAGTTACAGATTTATCTTATGTTTCATCGGCATCACCATCACCATCATCATCTACTTCATCATTATCATCTATAACAAATGATTTACAAAATTTTGAAAAAATTACAATAGATTCTTTTGATAGAGAAAAATTAACTATAAACAAGAAAAACAAAAGAAATATTGAATATTATTTTATACCGTGGACGCATACATCAAGGTTAACGTCAGATTTCCCTTACTTGACATCATTAATTGACAAGTCTTTAAAAAATAGCAAAAAAGTGCTTATTCACTGTCAATGTGGTGTTAGTAGATCTGCGTCTTTAATAATGGCTTATTTTATGAGAATTTATGGAGGTGGATATAATGATGCATATTTAAGATTAAAAAAAATTGTTCCACAAATTAGTCCAAATCTCAGTTTAATTTATGAATTGATAGAATGGGGAGAATGGCTAGATAAAGGTCAACCAGATCAACAAAAGTGAAAATTATCAAATTCATCATTCATTATATATAAAATACATTGGTTTAATTATATATATATATATATATAATATATTCTTTTATATATTGTAGATTATATTGTTTATGGTTTAGCAATTTTGAATAATAAAATAATATTACTTAGGATAAAAATAAAATTTCGATTATAAATTAAATTTGAAAAATTGTATTGTTGTAGTTGTTCTCTTATATTAAGAGGAAATACCATTATTTCCTTCAACTTCGCTGCGCAGGAGAGGGAAAAAATGGCAATTTCCAACTAAAATATTAAAAAAAAAGAAAAGCTCAGCGCTTTTTGTTCATACGTACACAACTAACATCATTTTGTTTCTTTACTCTTTTACAATTAAACACTTAAACAAAATCCTCATTCAAGAACTATATTCATAAACATGTCTGGAAATCCATATAGAAGACAAGGAGGCCCCCCATCACAAAATGGACAACAAGGAGGAATGAATAACGGTGGTGGTTATTACAATAGAATGTCAAACTCTCAATATCATCATAATTTACATAATAATCACAATAATCATAATAATCACAACTATAATAGTCATAATAACCATAACAATCATAATAGTCATAATTACAATCGTCATATGAACTACAATCGAAGTCATTATAATCATGGATATAATAATCAATATGACTCACGTCACAATTCATACCACACACAACACTCAAATTCTCGATATCATTCACAGCATCCACAGTATCCTTCTAATACAATAAATAATAATATTAATACTAAAATAAATAACAATATATCTTCACCACATCGTTCATTTTCTTCTTCCTCTGGAGGAACTAATTCTGCAACAATTTTGTCACAGTCACAATCGCAGTCACAACATCAATCTCAACCTCAATCCCAAGCACACAGTCTTCCTGATTCATCGAGTACTCCTGTTACTAGCGAAAACACCGTAAAGAATATTTTACATGAAGAAATATTAAAAAACAAAGATAAACCATCTTTAGTCAAAAATGCACAACTTTTGAGTAGCAGAAGAAGTACAGAAACTGAACCGATTTCTTCAACTCCACCTTCACATTCTCATCAACGTTCTAATTTACACACAACACCAAAATCATTAACAAGTGAAAATAACATTTCGATTAAATATGAAGATAAATTAAAGAGAAAACCATTAGATATAAATAGTTTACAGCCAATGAAAAAGAAAAAATTGGTGCCGTCTAAAACTGATAATGATTCTAAAGCAACCGAAAAAGGGGAATATAAAAAGAATTTAATTAGAGAAGATGGAACCAAAATGGATGAAACTGAAATTAAAGAAAAAAAGATGAAAGGGGATGATTTGAAGGAAGATGACAAAAATGAAGATGAATTAAAGGAGGATAATCTAAAAGATGATAAAGTACAGGAGAATAAAGTACAGGAGGATAAAGTACAGGAGGATAAAGTAAAGGATAGAGTAACTGGTGAAGAAATGACAAACAATACTGGGGTCTCTATTGCCAATATAAAATCTGAAACTTTCAAAAATTCAGAAAAAATTGATAAGGAAGTTAAAGCTGATGACTTGAATCAAGTTTCAAAAGGTAATAATGAAAATTTAAATAAAAGTTCAAATCTAATAATATCTGAAACGAAAGAAAATGAAATTCATAATGAAAGAGAAATAAAGGATGAAAAGGATAAAAAGGATGAACACGAGAAAACCAACTCAATAGATGTTGTAAGTAAAAAAATACCAGTTGACAATAATCAGCTTATTTCAGATGAAGATGAGCCTATTCATGCGAAATCAAGAAATGTGTCTGCGGATGTTCCAACTCCTTCGGTAATCCAAGAGTCTGAAGAAGAAACAGATGTTGAAGATACCATACCTGTACCTTCCAGAAAGACTAGAAGATTGCATAGAATTTTACAAACCTCTGAATTAAATGATGATGACAAAGAACTCTCATCTAAAGATTTGACAGAAAATAAGTCAAATAAATTATCTGTTGCTAAAAAGAATTCAAATACATCAAGCTCAACATCTCGCTCTTCCCGATCTCAATCACCAAAGCAAAGAAAAACATCTCGTATTGGACGTGACGCTTCAGGTCGTACACTTCTACAAAGAATGTGTGCTAAAGGTAATTATGATGAAGTTAAAAGATTAATAGATGAAGGTCAAAATATTAATGATGCAGATTTTGCCGGTATAACTCCGCTTCATGAAGCTGCTCTTGAAGGTTATTATGAAATTGCAGAATTATTACTTGATAATGGTGCAGAAATAAATGTTCAAAGCGGACAGATGGATAAAGATACTCCTTTAATTGATGCTGTTTCAAACTTACATTATAAAGTTGTTCAATTATTACTCAAAAGAGGTGCAAACCCAACAATTGAAAATGCACAAGGTGATAATGCATTAGACTCATTGGAAAATGCAATGAAAGAATATGATACTAATGATGATGAAGATGGCGAAATATTAACCAATTCGAAAAAGATTAGAAAATTATTGAATCAGTATACTAAAAATTTTGAAAATACTAATAATAACAAGGGTCTCTTAAAGTCCAAAAGGAAACACGAAAGATCAAATTCTAATATAATTGAAGATGATCAACATTCGTATGCAATTTTGAGAAAGGGGGGTTCAAACTCTCTTCAAGAAAGGATTAGTGCTAATGATGTCACATTTGTGCTTAATTATGTTTCAAGTATGAATGGTAAAAAGATTCCTGCAGAAGCTTTATTACTTGCTTCTAAGTTGGGATTTCCTGATATTGCTAGCTTATTGATTGCTTTTGGTGCTGATATTAATTTTAAAGATAAAAATGGTTTAACTCCTTTGATATTAGCTGTTGGTAAAGACCATTTAGAGATGGTTAAATTGTTATTGTCAAATCAAGCCGATGTCACATTAACGGATAATCGAGGAAGAAATGCGTTAGATATATTAAAAGAAAAAGGTCTGACTGATTCTGAAGAATATAAATTAATTTATGCAAAAATTAAAGAAACGCAAACTTTAGATGATGAAAAAATGGATGTGGATGCTAAAGAAGAAGATGATGAGAGTGATAAAGAATATCATAGCGAAGAGAGTTTTAGAAATAAAATTGAAAAGGATGAACAGGAAAGTCGTGATGAGGAAAGCGCTGCTGAGGAAACTTTCCATGATTTGAATATAGATAAAAAGAAAAATATATCAAAGAAAAGAAAACTTTCCATGGGAGAAGTAGATGATGTCAAAGTTAAAGATAATAATGATGAAACAATTGAAGAAGATCATCATATAACCAAAAAGTCAAAAACGTCAGAGAAAAATACAGTTTCCCCTTCCCCATCGCCATCTCCTTCTATTAAGAAGACATTGAGTATAAAAAAGAAAAAACACGAAGAAGAGACTGAAGAAAAGAAGCCTGTTGAACCAACGCCTGAAGAATTAGAAGCACAAAAACAAAAAGAGCTTGAAGCACAAAAGGCAAGAGAAGCATTAGAACACCAAAGACTTGAAAGAAAGAAATTAAAGCAACAAGAGATAGCTAAAAGGATTGATGCATTTGAAAAGCAACGTGAAGAAGAAAAGAAGGCTTTAGAAAGAGAAACTTTAGAAAAGAAACGTAAAGAGGAAGAAGAGCATAATAAGTTATTATTGGAGGAGGAGGAAAATAGAAAAAAGGAGGAACTTAAGCATAATATTGAAAAGAAAAAATTAATTAGAAGCTATTATCCATTTGGTTTAAGAAACGCCGTTTTCAACAAAAAATTAACTCAAGAGGAAATTGAAAAATATTTACCACTTTATGTCTTTACTATTGATAATGAGAAATACATAATTGATTTACAAGTAAACCTCATATTAGGAGTTGAAGATTTATATCATAAATATCCTGAGTTACATAAGAAGAAGATTAGATTTGAAGAGAAGAAAAAGATTTGGAACTTTTTATGGCCATTAATTGGATCTTTCAATGATAGAGATATATCAATTGATGAGTTGCAAAAGGTATATAAAACAGAAGGTGACAATTTTAATGAATTAATTATTAATTGGATTAAATTAGAAGATTTTAAAAAGCTAATTAGCGAGGGTGAAGAATGGAAAGTTGTTGAAAAATGTATGGAACAAAATGGATATTGTCAAGCTTCTATTTCAAAAAGTGATACTCCTCCAAGTGAAGTGGTAAATGCAAAAAAAGATGTAATCGATTTGGATGATGCAGGAAGCAAAGTAAGTGATAATGACATACCCCTAAAATTTGGCAGAAGAACCAGAATTGCGTTGAAGATGATGAATAAGCCTTTATGGTAAACTTGTTACATATATATGAATTACGTGTGATTTAACTGTTTGGCCCTGTATTACTAGTATAAAAAGTGTAATATAATGTATAATCTCCTCTATATAGTACTATATATTTATTTATTTATTTATTTATTCATTTACTTAATGAAACTTTTGTACTTTATAATATTTTATCACATTTGTGGTGTCGCGGTGTAGAGGTGTGTTTTAAATTTTTTGTTTTTTTTGGTGAGAATAATTAAATGTAAATAAATATGAGCAAAGAACTGGAATGAGCGACAATCAAATTGCCAAATTACAAAAATCACAGTGATGGAGTGTGCTCAGGTCTTCAAGACTTAAATAATTAATATAAACAAAGCAACTTAAAAGATTTTATATAAGCACTTCATAATATTGTTAGTTGATAAGAATAAAAATAATTTTGAATTATCAAACACTTGAAGGTGACAAAATATAAATCATTTTGTTTGAAGTTTTGATAGTATAAAATCGGGCTATTAAAGAATACAGATTGTTAAAGAAAAAGAAGTCACCAGATTTTATCAATAATAATAAATTTACGAGTATCTTTTGATAAAGTAATCTAATTCTTTATGGTAATTTAGTTATTGAATAGAAGAGGATGAATCTAGCAACACAATTCCAACAATCAACAAGTGCACCTAATGCACATCCCGCTGGTGTTGTTGATTCGCCACAACAAGCAACGGCTCAATTTAATAACTCACAATTTTTGCTTCAACAACAACAACAACAACAGGAGCAATCACAATCAAAAAATCCATCACAACTACAACAATTTTTTGACAATAATACATTGGATCAGTTTGGTCAAGCACATGGACAGAATTCAAATGATGGAGGCTTAAATCCTTCTAAATTATTAACTCAAAACAATTTTCCATCAAATTATAGAGCCAATAATACAAATAATAATCAACAACAAACATCACAACAGTTGCATAGCTTACAACTGCAATTACAACAATTACAACTTCAACAACAATTACAACAACAAAAGCAAGGTTCAAATATACAGCAAAATTCAAATTCAGCACAGCAACAAAATTCTAATCTTAATATTAATCAACAAGTTCCAAATTCCAATCAAAATCAATTTGCACAACAATTATTAATTCAACAATTGCAATCACAATACGCCATGTCACATATGACACCACAAATGCAACCATCATTATTACAGTCTTTAAATCAACCGTCAATGTATGAAACAGATTTTAAGAATATTCCAGTTGATCAAACCACATCGAATTCACTTCATTGGCAACATCAAATTCAATTGGTTAATGTTTCAAGACAATCAAATGTATCTCATTTTTATGCAAGGCAAGCTGCAAGTTCATCTAGAAAAAATCAATTAAATAATAACCCTAATAATAATAATAATAATAATAATAATAATAATAATCCACAACATGAGAATTCAGGTTCAACTTTAATTGATATTACGAAGAATTTATTAACAAATGTTGTTAAACAACAAGAGATTGCCAGTACACAAGCTGCAATTCAAGCAGCTGAAAATTCTAAAGCTGGTGTTAATACTCCTACATTATCAAATGCTGTAATTGCTAGGAAAACAGGTTCACTTGAAGCTGATGCAGTTGATGAAGAAGAGGAAGATCAAAGGATTAGAATTAAAGAAAATAATACACAATTATGGACAGGATTAGATTTAAGTGGACAAATGATGAATACATTATCTGATAAATTATTTAGATATTCATTTTTAAGAAGATTATATATTAATGGTAATAATATTAAAAATTTACCAAAATCAATTGGAACTTTAAAAAGTTTAAGAGTTTTAGATATTTCAAGTAATAAATTAACAGTATTACCATCTGAACTTGGTATGTTATTTAATTTAAGATATTTATATTTATTTGATAATGATATTAAAGAAATACCTGATCAATTTGGTAATTTAGTTTCATTGGAATTTTTAGGAATTGAAGGTAATATAAATATGAATAAAGATGTTATATCAATTATTGCTAAAAAAGGTACAAGGGGATTAATAATTCATCTTAGAGATGAATGTATTAAAATTAAAGCACCAGAACCAAGAAAGTGGATTTTAATTGGAGAAGATGGGGAACCAATGATTAAAGAAGATGAAATGAAGCCAGTTACAGAAGTTGATTTACATTTAAAGGAAAATAATTCATTTACATTAATGAGTTATAATACATTATGTCAACATTATGCAACACCAAAAATGTATAAATATACACCATCATGGGCACTTAATTGGGAATATAGACGTGAGAAATTAACTGAAGAAATTTCACTTTATTCAGCTAATATTATATGTTTACAAGAAGTTGAATCAAGGACATATGAAGAATATTGGGTTCCATTTATGTTAAATAAAGGATATCATGGTATATTTCATTGTAAAAGTCGTGCAAAGACAATGAATGAAAAGGGAGCTAAAAGAGTTGATGGATGTGCAACATTTTATCAAACTGATGTTTTTGAATTAATTGATAAGAAAGTACTTGAATATGGTAGATTAGTTATTAGTCAAGAAAAATTTAAAAAAACTGATGATATTTTTAATAGATTTATGAATAAAGATAATATTGCATCTGTTAGTATATTACAACATATTAATAGTGGTAAAAAATTAATTGTTGCAAATACACATTTACATTGGGATCCTGAATATAATGATGTTAAAGCAATGCAAGTTGCAGTTTTACTTGAAGAATTACAAGGTGTTAGTAAAAAATATATTAATAGTAGGGATGATATTAATAAAATTCCATTAATTATTTGTGGTGATTTTAATTCACAAATTGATTCAGCAGTTTATCAATTTATTTCACAAGGTTTATGTAAAGATCATTATGATTTAAAAGATCGTGATTATGGTAAATTTACTAGTGAAGGATTATCACATCCATTTCATTTACGTAGTGCATATGATATAATTGGTGAATTACCATTTACTAATTTTACACCAACATTTACTGAAGTAATTGATTATATTTGGTATTCAACTGCTACATTATCAGTTAAAGGATTATTAGGTGAAATGGATAAAAATTATACAAATCAATTAATTGGATTTCCAACATCGAATTGTCCATCTGATCATATTTCATTAATTAGTAAATTTGAATTTAAAAAGCAAGCAAATGGTAAAAGGATTAAAGCAGATTTTGGAAATAGTGGAGGATCAAGAAAGACATGATTAAATAAATAGCTGTGTGAAGTTTTTTGTTGTATGTAGTGTAAGTAATGAAATTATGTACTGTATAATAATAATTATTATAGTTATAAGAAGGAGGAGAATATAGTAATCAACGCTGATAACGGTAGTAATATTGAATATTGTATTGGATAAAACATTCAGGTCGATCGACTGTAGTTGCTGGTTGAATGACGTAATTAGAAAAAAAAAAAGAAAAAAAAAAGAAAAAAAAAAACAAAAGCCGAAAAGCGGAGATGTTCTTATTATATAAATTAAGAGGAAAAGGCGGGGCATTATAATATAATAATAATTATCAACAGTTTCAAGTGACACAAATTTGCTATTGTGTAAATCTGAGACTAGTGAACTCCCAAAGAGGGAAGTGGGGGTGTCAAAATAGACAATCACATTGTGATTCTACAAAAAATATTAATTGATTTGTTTGATTTGATTCGTTTGCTAGAATTACTAGTTTGCAGTTGGTTGTGTTGTATGTAACAAAAGATTAACCGTTTTCTTACCCTTCCTTTTATTTCCTTCTCTTTTCTTTTCTTTTCACCTGCTTTAGAAGAAATTGATATGTTGTTATCAACAAATTACTCATTCTTGATTTACTATTCAGTATCATTAATAGTAATTTTATCAATCTTATTTTATTTAAATAACAATTTTATTATAATTATATCGGAATTCCGAAATTTTTTTATAAATTATAATATAGATAATAATAATATAATTAAATACACCCCATATTTAACAATGTCAACAACAACTGCTGCAACAACAGCTAATCTTTTAGTGTCAACGATTTCAAATTCAATTAAAAAACCTTTAACTTCAAGTTTAATTCATTCATTACCTGAAATTCCATCTCCAAATTTATCACATTATAATTATTATGATAATAAAATTAGTGAAAATTTACAAACTCAATTAAATCCTTATCTTTTAAATAATTTATCTGAATCAAATTCAATTTTAAATAATAGACAATTAGTTACTTTAAATGATGTTAAAAATCCTTTAAAAACTTGTACAATTTCATCTTACAATATATTATCAAGACATTACCTTTGGGAAAGTCTTTATAATTATTTACCTTTAAATTATACAAATTGGAATAATAGATTTGATAGATTAAATAAAAATTTTATTGATTTAACAAATTTATCTGATATTTTATGCTTTCAAGAAATGGAATATCAAATTTATAAAGATTTTTGGAATGAAAAATTTAAATCAATAGGTTTTAGTTCAATTTTTCAAAAAAAGCCAAAACCAAATTATTGGAAAAAATCTTCAAATATGATGGATGGTGTTTCAATTTTTTTTAATGATTCAAAATTTGAATTATTAAATTATGAAAAAATTAATTTTTCAAATCATTTTAAAGATTCTTTCTTATTTGATCAAACTTTAGATACTCAATCAAGACTTAATATTAGAAATACAGTTGCAGTAATTGCAGTTTTAAAACATAAATTTACAAATCAAATTATATTTATTTCAAATACTCATTTATATTGGTCTCCAAAACATGATGATGTTAAATTAATGCAAACTTATTTATTAACAAAATTAATTAAAAATTCAATTATGAGATTTTATAAAATTTCAATTAATGAAGTTGATAATTTAATTAATCAAAAAAATGGCCCAAATATAATTATGGTAGGAGATTTTAATTCAAATCCAAATTCAATGGTTTATAAATTTATGTCAAATGGTTTAATTAATAAAAATTCAGAATTAAATTTTACTCAAAATTATGGTTCAAATTTTGAAAATTCAATTACTAATAATTTAGGTACTTTTAAATCACCTTATACAAATTTATATAAAAATGGTTTATTTACAAAGACAACTTTTACTCCAAAATATAAAGATATTATAGATTATATTTGGTTTGCTGATGATAATAAAAATTTTAAATTTACAAAAGTTTTAGGTGATGTAGATCCTAATTATTTGAAAAATTTTAAAGGGTTCCCAAATAATGATTTCCCAAGTGATCATATACCAATACTTACTCAAATAGAATTTAACTAATAATAAATTAGTTTATCATCTCTGTTATCTCTTTTCATATTTTCTTATCTCCTTTTTTTTTTTCATCAACTTGGCTTTTTTTCTTAGAGGGTTTTCATCATATACATACATATATACTATTATTATCATTATCGGGTTTTTTTAATTATTTTTCTGTAATATTTTGGTTTTATATCTCTTTCATATATTTATATATATATATATACATATATAATTTAATGTACCATATTCCGTTTATTAAACGTAAAATGATTATATAATTTTTCATGAGCTTGAATATAATGTGCAATATTAAGGCGAGCCAATCTTGATAGTTTGATTTGTAATTTTTATTTTTACTATCAATAAAATTTTATATTATATAGAAGGTGCAATGATTAGTTGTATATTGTATAACATAGATCATGTCACAAAGTAGGCATTTTACAAGAAAGAAAATAGCTAAAGTTGTTAAAGATGCTGCATCATTTAATTCGGAAATTGAAAAATTCGATATAGAAAATAAATCAAAATTAAAATCAACTATAAAAATTGAAAAACCTTTAAATAAAAATAAGAAAAGAACAATTAATCATATTAAACTAGAATATGAAAATAATGAATTTGATAATGATAAAAATTTTAAAAATGTTTCTTCATTACCTGAAAATTTTTTCCCAATGTATAATAAAATTAAAGAAATGAGAGAATTAATAATTACACCAGTTGATTTAGTCGGTTGTATTAGAATACCATTAATTTTAAAATATATTACAAATAAATTCAAATCTAATTCAAATTTTAAACCAATTGATTTAAAGGATTTGCCAGATTTGAAAAAAGAATTTGATTTTTTCAAAATTGATTCAAAAAATGATAGATTTCAATTATTAGTTACATTATTATTTTCATCACAAACAAAAGATGAAATAAATTTTACTGTTATGCAAAAATTACATTTACATTATTTAAATTTAGGTTATATAGATGGTTTATCAATTAAATCTATTTTAAATACTTCAGAAATAGAATTAAATGATTTAATTTTTCAAATTGGATTTCATAAAAGAAAAGCATCCTATTTATTAGAAACTACTAAAATTTTATCTGAAAATTATAATAATGATATACCCAAAACTATTGATGAATTAATTAAATTAAAAGGGATTGGTTATAAAATGGGTAATTTAATTTTACAAGGTGCATGGAATATAACAACAGGTATTAGTGTTGATACTCATATGGTTAGACTTTGTAATTTATTCAATTGGTATAAAGATAAAAATCCTGAAAATGTTAGAAAATTTTTAGAATCTGTTTTAATTAACCATAAAGAAATTTGGAATGAAATTAATCCCGTTTTAGTAGGATTTGGCCAAAGTATTTGTACACCCGTTAGTCGTAGATGTGATCTTTGTTTATTATCTTCAATTAATGATAAAAATGATGTTTTATGTCCTGCAATTGATAAAAGATTACTATTACGTGTTAAAAATGGTTTCGAAAATGAAGATCGTAAAATTAGAGGTGATTTAGAAAAATTATTAAAATATAAAAATAGCTAAGTAAAAATTGTTATCTTTTTTTTTTCCGTTTATAATTATATTATCGGTTTGATTTCAATTTCTGTTGAAATACTTATAAATTGGTCTTGCCAAACTAACGGTAATGAATATTTTAAATTACCACGTAGAATTAACTTATATTTGGAATTCAGAATTTTTATCCATTGATCATGAGATAATTCTTTCCCATGATAAATAAAATTTTTACCAGGTTGATATAATTTTAATTGTGCTATTCTATCATGTGGTTTAATTTTATTTGAATGTCTCCATTCTTCCCAAACTTCAGACCATGTTGGTAAATTTAACAGTCCATCAAATTTTAAAGGCGTTAAAAATTTATTTGAATTACCTAAAAGTATAGTTATTTCAGAAGTTTTAACTTTTGTATCATTATTACCTTCATCTATATTATCTTTATTATCCTTTTTATTCGTATCAACTAAATTAATTTCATCTGTTACTAAAAAAACATCTAAATCTAAATTCCAAATATTAATATCTTGTAAATTTAAATTTGAAGCTTTTGATTCAATATCAAGTAATAATATTTCATCACTAACCAATACATTATTTAAATCAACAACTTCAAAATTCATTAGAGTATTATCAAAATTTTTTAATACAAATATTTTTAAAAATGAACAAAATATTAATAAAAAAACAAATAAGTAAATTGCAGATAAAACAAATTTTAAAAATAAATTTTGTCTATAATACATTGATTTATAATCATGTGGTGAATTATTACCATTATGATTGTCATTATTTATTTGATAATCGTCAATTGAATCATAATATGGATATTTTATACTACCATAATTATCATACCTTAAATGTTTTAATTTCAAATTTGGACCATGATGAATTCCATCATTATTTTGTTTTTTTATATTATCAATAAAATTAGAATTAGTATTATTTTTAAATTTTTTATTGGGATCTGATGAAGAAAATTTAAGCTCATATCTATCCTTTAATTTATATTTTTTCTTATATGGTTTTGCTAAAAATGATTCAGCATCTGTTAATCCTGTATGTTCATCTGATAAATCTTCAAATGTATTTCTATTATTTTTATTCTCGTTTGTATTCTCTCCAATTGAGTTCTCCTCAATTATTTCATCATCTAATTCGTTTGGTTGAAATCCATCCATATTATCATAAAAATCATTATCAAAGTTATTCTTTGATCTTCTATATAAACTTATTTTAGAATATCCAATATTTGAAGGATTTTGATTACTGTTGTTGCTGTTACATCCATTGGTATTGTGATTATTAAATATTTTTTGAGAAACTTGTCTAACTTTTGAATATGTTGGGGATACTGATAAGTTATTTGTATAATGAGATTGCCTTTTCGAACTTGGTGATCTATTACCATTTGAATTAAAATAATAAGGAGCATCATTTGATGTAATAATTGTTGAAATTGATTGACTATCAAGAAAATCTAACTCATTATTATGATTAGGTTGATTATTAGAATTTATAAATTGATTTGCATAATTTTCCTTTAATAATTGATTATTATGGGAGACAACATTTGATAATTTTCGTTGAATTTTATGATCATTTAAACTCATTATATCAACAGAATTAATATCATTATATATAAATGACTCATTATCTTCTCTATTATTATTATTGATCCCAGTATTAGAATTTATCATAGTTCCCTTGGGGTTATTATTATGATTAAAATAAGTGATTTCAGGGTTATTTGAATAAACAGACTGTTGATAAACTGAGTTTAAATCATCCTTTGTATTAAAATCACTGGGAAAAGTACCTTTTACTGTGTCATTATTATTGTTATTATTGGTATTATTATTGAGTCGTATATCGTCAAAATCAAGTACGCTATATGCATCAGTATATACAGTTTGCAGAGTATTTATACTACCAGTTTTTTGTAATGTGTTAGTCGAGCTATTGTTTGGGGTTGTTAAAGTATTAACAACATTGTAGTTGTTATTATTATTATTAGTAGTAGTAGTAGTATTATTATTAATATTATTATTGTTGTTGTTGTTATTTAAGAGAGGAGTAGTACCTGATGTTGGAGATGTTACCGTTATACTGTTAAATAAAGCATCCTTTGAATTCTTATTAGATTTATCATTTTCAATTAATTCAATCTTCAGTTTTGCATTTTTAATACTTGTTTCCCTTTCATTATTTGAAATATTTTGTGATATAAAAGTTAATGATGGGAATCTTGTTGGTTCAAGTGTTTTTTTAAGATTTTCACTTATTTCTTTACCCTGATCATTTATAGTACCCAAATTTTTCTCTCGTACAGTCGATATTGACTCTTTTGATGATAACGAATGTGGCAATGACGATGTCATCTATTAATAAATTATTGTTCTAATGGTATTTATGTAGCGTTTTGAAAATAGAATAATAATATATGCTGATTATTGAATATCTAGTACTTTTAATTGAAAAAATAAACCCATATATTTATAAATATTTGTATATATGATCCTTCAATATATCATACAGTTTGCTTTGACATCAAATGAAATTTGAGCTCATCGGTGGAAACACAAACAATCCGGTGTATCTGCCATAACCACATAATAAACTACTGAATGTTCAAATAGAAAAGCCGTTAAATTCATGTCTTGCAGTTTTAGTTTATTTCCCTCGCGAGGCTGTTTATACTGCTTATACTATATATTATTAATTATTACTATTTATACACTGTAAATTAACGGGAGCCACAAATCCTGATTAGGAAATAGAAGGTCTTTGAAATTGCAATTGGAAGAATGGAGTCATCTCCCAGTCAGATTTTACCTGTTCAATGACACAGAGGCATCTCTTAGCCCACAGGTTGGTGGCTGATATATACACCAAACTATTATTGAGATTAAGAAATGCCTTAGTTGATGTCGATCTTATATTACTTTGTTCATCTACATCTGTATCTTTCCCATTTAAATTAGGATTTCTAATGAAAAAAAGTAAAACAATGGCTGCTGTACAAATAATATCAGGTGTACAAAACTCAAAATTTTGAAATTTAAAACTTTTACCATATAATATAACTAATTTATTTATATTAATAGCACTTTCAAAGCAAATCTTTTTATGTAATACAATTTGATCTTCAGTAAATTGTTGTGGAATTTCAAATGTTCTAATGAAAAAGATTTTATGTAATAATATCTTAATATACTGAAATTTTAATTGGAAAACCAAAATTCCAGGTGATATTTTATCTCTATTTTGAATTGAAAATATTGAAATTAATGTTAAATATTCAGGAAATGTATTCTCAAATTGTATTAATTCAATATTTGCTTTATTTACAATAAATTCTAATTCTGATGGTATTGAAGGTTTAAAACATAAATAAATATGATCTAATGGTTTGGATGTAATTATCCATAATTCAATTGAATATGTAACTAATGAAAAACATCTTGTATACATTTTACCTATTTTATTAGAATCATTATTTAAAATAAATGAATTATCATAAATTTTATTCTTGATATTTGGATTTTCCCATATTTCATATTCTGGGAATCCTATTTCACTTGGAACCATACTTATCATTGAATCAGATTTCAAAAAAACAGGTCTACCAATTATATTATTAATTGACCTTTCTAATAAATACATAGCCCAAAATACTATTCTTCTTTGTTCAATTTCTTCATTTGATAAAATATCACTATTTATAACAAGTTGATCTCCAATATTTAAACCTAATGAATAAGCTGTACTTATTCCAGCTCCATTAAAATAAAAAGATAATGCATCTTCATTTAAATAAATATAAAATAATGATAAAAGACCACATGTTTGTACAGTTGAAATAGTTGGATTACAAATTTCACTTTGTAATAAAATTCTTGCCCTTCCAGCAAATTGATTGCTTATTGAAAATTTCATGTCTTTGTTATTAGGATCGAAAAGTGTTCCAATGGCAAGCATTACATTTTGTAAACTTTTAGTAATAAAATTAGAATTTCGTTCAGATTCAGGAAGTTTTAATTGTTTATAGAACATTTCTTTCCAAACAAAAACTAATGTTGAATTTTGAAAGGCAAAATATAAATCATATAAATAATTCTCAAATTCAGGCCTTAATCCTAATTC